>VMKM01002164.1:0-85519 GCA_008360985.2 Macquaria ambigua | reverse complement strand
TATATAATGCTATCTACAGCTGGAAACAGAAAACACCTTCCAGTAATGCAACAGCAGACATTAATACAGTGAAATCTAATATTAACACTTTTTCTCCAACAGAAACACATTTCTGTCCAGCTTTCTAAAGCCAAATGAAAAAAAAGAAGAGTTGATTTTAAAAAGCCTTCAGCTCTGACTGCATGTGCAACAGACTTTTTGGTTCCCCAGGTTTTGTCTCTTAGGCTATAAACAGGCCACGCTATCCCTCCCACTGCTGGAGCTACAAGAGAAAACATATTAAGTGAAATATAATATAGTAAAATATACACACAATTAAAAAATGTATTTTAAAGCAAATGAAAATAAGAAAAATAAAGAGCAAAAGCAAAATACAGTAACTGGCTGAATGTGAGTAAGTGGATATGAAATATGGAACTATATGGGACATGAAAATACAAAACAAATTGTGATTATGGACAATGTATAGAAAATGTAATGTAAAGTAGGTCAAAGAAATGTGTAGACTAAGGGCTGCAAAAAACACTGCACCATCTCTGCAGGCTTCTCAAGAAATAAATCTTGAGAAGCCTTAAATATTAATTTTGACTCACACTTGATGAGGTGTTATGATAGATGTAGCATGAGGACTAAGTGTTACAACGGTTCACAGCATATCTAATTCTTCTGTCAGACTATATCACAATATCAGTGTCTTATTTGCTATATTGATTTAAATGTTTATAAATGCAACATTGTGTACCTATTTAAAAAGTATACAACAGTATATAAATAACATTCGCTTAGTTTTGGGGGTAAAGTTCACACAAAATCTACTGCATAATATATCTCTTTATTATGATGTAATGCAGGACAAGACAAAATATTGGGAACATTTTACTAAAATGCTGAACAATACGACAGCGGTTCAAATAATAGAAATGTCTTCTAGTAAAACACAAAACAGAAACACAGAGAAATAATGTACAATTACACTTACAGCCTGTAAACATGACGATGTGATGTGTTACAATACAATAAGGTTTTTCTTCTCTTATTTCGTCCACTGGTGAAATAAATCCAACATGTTCAGTAAAATAATGTAAAATAAGTGTTCATAATCCACTGGACACAATAGCAGACAACATAATGTAGAGCACACACAATACATACTGACATGCTACACACCATGGTGCATATCTATATCTATATCTATATCTATATATATATATATATATATATATATATATATATATATATATAGTACAACAACTACAAGGCTTTAGTGCTTCAGTCAGTCTCTGTTGTAGGATGATATCGGTATACAAAAGCACAATGAAACGGCTGTGTCATAGCTTGCAAGAAGCTGACACAGATAAGTCAGTGCTCCGGAGCAGGTTAGACGTGCAGCATCAGTTACCATGGCAATTTACCCGGTAAGAAGTGAACCACCGTCGTAACCCTGAAAACCCAGAGTTAAACCTGAAGTTACCTTGCTAACCCCAAATTCCGCTTCGTAGTACAGGCCTCTGGACGCAGGTACTTCCAGCTGTAGATGTTTTGAATGTTAAAGAATGATTTGATATTTATATTTATTATTATTATATATTTATTATTAATGATATTAATAATTATAATTCTGTGATTTGTTTTATGTCTGAAACCATGTTATCTGTGCTGCTGCCTGTCTTGGCCAAGACACTCTTGAAAAAGAGATTTTTAATCTCAATGAGTCTTTTACTCCTGGTTAAATAAACCACACACACACACCTTTATTTTGGTCTTAAAGTTAAAATCAATAAAAACTGAAAAACAGAAATGCACCACAGTGATTTATCAGCCATAAAATAATGGATTCATGTCAGAAGAGATCACAAAGATGAACATTTACTTGTTAACCCCTAACCCTTGTTCCTAATTATCCCTTTATTTTACATGAACACAGCAACATTTTGACCAAAAATTGTTGTTTTTGGTCAAGGTGACGGTAATCTGTAATGCCATCCCCATGTGAACATCACAGCAACTTTACATTAAAAGCACAACATTCATGCTGACAGCCAAGAAAAAAAACCAAAAAAAAAACAACAACAGTATTCTCAGGATGATTATTCATATGCAGAAACCCTTTTTTTTTTTTTTTAAACAGATACTTGAAAGCAGCTGATTTAATTGTTGTGTGGGGATCAAGAGCCCTGAACAGGTTGCAAGATAAATCTGAGGGGTCATGAAACAATTACCAGGATAATAAACAGTAAAAAAAAAACAACACAAAATTATATTTGTTTCTGATGCTCCTCTAATCTTTGCTTTATTTTTGTGAATTACTGGATAATTTGACCTCTGGGCCATAACCCATATCACAGGCAAGTAGACTTGCCAGAAAGGCTGAGAACCTCTGATATAGATGCTTCCCGACAGAGTTCCAAGTACGTGTAATTGATAAAATAACTTTGTTACTACTACTACTACTACAAGTTTGTTGGTTACCATGTAGTAAAATGGTGTTTTTATCATAAAAACAGCCTCAGGTGTCAAGATATCTGCTAATTACATGACCTCCCAGAATAGCAGCTGAAACCACAAATGAGTTTGTGCGCACAGCAGACTTCTATCTGTCCAACATGTCCTCCGCTGACATGCACTGTCCTGCAGCCTCCCTATCATGTGATAGGCCGGTTGGTTGCTTTGGTATTAATCAGTTAGATCAGGCTCGCCTTCACAAATGCCAGAAAGAAAAGAGTCTGTGTGAGCCACATGAAAGTAGCAGCGCCCATTTACCACGCAGTGTGTCAATTGGTTTCACTTAATTGATCTTGGTGACCAAGCTGTGAATGCCCTAGTTCACCAAACAGCAAAAGTCCCAAAGTCTGCTCCAGACAACATGACTTTCACCTCCTCTGAGAACACTAAATACTCAATACTGCAGTAAATATACCCGTTTTTCTCTCTGATCTGTTTTTGGGATACAGTTCTGTGCATGTTCTTTAAAACAGGAAACTTGTGTCTGTTGCTGTGTCTTTATACTCACAGAAATTTGGGACCTAAAAGTGCTAGTTCAAACTCCTAATAAAACAATAAGAAGTAAAATAATTGGCTAGTCCAACAACATGGCCAGATTAACCTGCTAGGGGCTGCTGGGCCCCTCTCTGTGCAGTGTGATGGTATTCTTGTGCTGCAGTACTACCTGGCCTCAATTCTGCTGTGTGGTCATTTGATTAAATGTCTTCATTAAGGAGCACATACAGTGCAACTCTGAAATAATGAGGAGTAGATCTGATTAGGGCCCTCCTCAAGAGGAAATATCCACTTTAGTGCAGCTTCTTCCCAAACAGTTTCAGTTTGTTTGTAGTTCAAACACACTGTAGAGAGTTAGGGTTAGGGTATGGGGGGGCTTCACAAGCCTTTTTGTTTTCTTCTCTTCCTTGTATCCATTCATCCCAGTGCACAGGATGTTTCATACTTGGACTGAATCATGCTGCTAAACTGGCTGCTGACTTTTTGCCTCTGCATCAGAAAGCATGGAGGTCTCACTAAACAAGTGAAACACAAACGTTAGCTCAAACGCTAATCCAATTTCAAATGGAGGGAATTATTTCCATACAATTTCAACATCCATTTGAGTTGTAGGGGGACACTGACTGTTTGGCCACCATAGCCAAACCCCAGTAATCAAGATTATGAGATGGCATTTGATACAGAGACGTGGTGTTTAAACTGTTGGTTTGCAGGATCTTTGGGTTTGAGTTCCACACAAAACAAAGCTTGATGTGTGGCTGACTTCTAACTTCATCTGGTCCAGTACATTTGGAGTTCACATGTATCTCCATGTCCATGTCTCACACTTCAGCCCCACAGATAACATCTCATCATGAACACAGACAGATGACAGCAGCAGCTCATCTTACTGGTGAACACTGAGGTTATGATGGAGGAGACTGGAGATGAACAGTAAATATGTCTCTACACCTCATTTCATTTTGAGGTAACTATATGTAGCATTACTGAAGAGAAAAGATGCACAGCAGTCAAACTGAGCCCAACTGAGAAATACAAAAATAATGTCAAAGATTTCCAAAAGTTAAAGCTGGCACTGGAAACATAGCTAATTTCTTACGGTCGGGTATTTTGTACTGTTTGCTGGTGTGTTATGGCTCAGTCGAAAGCAGCTCTAACTTGTTTTTTCACAGGCGATTACAGCAAGAACAAGACGGGCTCACAGGCCAGCAGAGCATGGGACCTTCATGAGGCTGAGAGCCACCTCCGGGATCAATGTTGCCATTTTGTTGATCAAGCAACGCAGATCCACCATGCAAGATGCATTTCGTTTGCTAAATAGCCGTCTGAAGCGCCTATTCATTGAGCAATTTTTCACAGGAGTAAAAGTGGTAGCATGATGATGATGATGATGATGATGATGATGATGATGCTGAGCGGCTGAATAACATCTCCAGTCTGCATGAGATCCATTTGGTACAACGTTTGTATTATATGAATTAATGGCTGAACTTTGAGGTTCTCACTTTCTTTGTGACTGAGTTTATTTCTGCACCACTGATGGAGTCAGGCTTTTCTTTTACTTAAACTGTACATTAATAATGCAACTTACTTAGACATCCTTTTTCATGGGGTTACAAAGTGCTGTACAAACAATAATGAAAGGCTAACAGCAAACACAGAGGAGGGTAAGGAGCAAAAGGGTAATAAAACAGGTTCCTAAGATGAAAAGACAAACTCCAAAACTTTAAAAAGTCTCCGGTTTCATCCATTGTGACACCATGAGCTCATTTATCTTTGTGTCTCTTGATTTTTGAGTTTAGTTTTGGGTTAGCTAACGGCTCTGGCCCTGCTCTTTGTACGTGGCTAACTGAGTTAGCTTGATTTCAATGTTGATTTGACACAAACCTGGATTTGTTTTTGTTCTTTAAAGAATCTGTCGCCAGAGCAACACAACCGTTTATTTACAGTAAAGTGAATCACAACCTTTTCAAGATGAACCCCAAACATGAGAACATAGAAAAATCTGTACATGATAGAAATAAAAAAGGCTAAACAACAAAACCAGATCAGTAAATGAAAAAAGTGATAATCCCGAATATAGTTTGAGATACTGCGAGGAACAGAAATATATACAACCAAATGGAACCCAAAAATGTGCCAATTACCACGTTTGAGGGATTTTTCATTGAAACAAAATGTACAAATTGTTTCATCATGAGCATAAACTGTACACATTTGGATTAATTATCAACTCAGTTTGCTGAACATCTGTCTCTAAAGGTTTAATCTAAAAAGGTGGTTCTTCAGCATTAAATGACCTCTGTGCAGCTGGAGGTCTGTTGTCTGTACTCACAGCGCCACCCAATAACTACAAATCTACAGTCACATGATCATCACTCAGCCAATCACAGTTTAGAGTACTTATGTTATCTTTATTTCTAAATAAGAGCACATTGTTGTCCAAGATAACTTAAGCAACTTACTAAAGTTAGCTGGATGAGAAGAACAGGACCTTCTTAGTCTGGACTGGTGATGCTGTGTTTGAAGGACGGGACTCTGGTCAGATCAATAAACAGAAGGCATGTGTCACGATCATCAATGAACGGACGTTTTACAGGTGTCATCACAGAGACGGTCACGCCATTGACTGGGAGGGGGGTCAAAGGTCATTCACCTCCTACATCAGAGAGCATCATCAGGGCGGCTGTGGCTCACGAGGGAGAGTGGATCGTCCACTGGAGGTTCAATCCCCGGCTCCTCTCATCCACATACCAGAGGCAGGCAAGGATCAAAAAGTCCAATGAACAGGCCAGTAACAGGTCTCAGCAACAACATAAAAACAGGACACAGAAGCTAAAGAGCAACACATGAAGATCTACGGTAGCTCACTGCCATTGATGTGTGTGTGTGAGAATGAGAGGCACATTGTACCGCGTTTTCGATGAAAAGCTGTATAAATGCAGCCATTTACCATCTGGCCCAATATACAACCAACAGCCAGTTCAGTTCACTGATGTAAACTGTGAGATGCAGTTAAAAGCGCTGAAAAGCTAGTAAGTGGACGTTGAGTTGAGACAGTCTCCTTTTCAGTAGCAAGACGAATGAGTGTTTTGAAATCTAGCAAAGCACCAATCCATCATATAATTTAATCACATTGTATTCTGACATATCAACAAGATTGACACGAGAGCCTAAACTGAGTGCCGTTGAAAAAGCTTGTAACGTAACTGATCCATCACAGTGTATTCTCATCCGCACTTCTTCCTGCATGCTGAATGGGCTTCTTTGTAAAGATATAAACGGAAAGAGGGGAACACGGAGAGCAATAAAAGCCCACTTATTGAGCACATTTGGTCTTGTCTTGTGTCTGAAACTCAGACCGAACAGAACATATACACATACAATATACATAGCAGGTGCTTAAAGAAATAAAAACACAGCGGTTGAGATTGAGTTCATCATGAAAGATAAAAGAAAAGTAAGTGAAATAAATAAATAAAGTGTGTTAATCTTGTTTTGACAAAACTAATATTAATGTCCTCCAGGCTGAATGAGACAGAACAGCTCTCTCAGAAGTCCCGTTTTCTGTATAAAGATGCTCAAAGTGCGTTAAAATTGTAAGAATGACACAATCTTGCTCTAAATCCAAGAACGAAGAATAAACAAATGTTCAGCCGTGTTCAGAATTGAGAGGTTTCATAACTCATGACAGTTCATGACATGACGGATTCAGCATGAACACAATCAAAAGTTCACGTTAGTATTCATGTTAACCACATCTGTATCCATTATCAAAGTAAGAATAATTACATTATTAGAAATACATTTTTTTTAACAAACACATAAAAATCCCTTAAATTTAGGATTAAAGGATTGAGATGGTCCCCGTTCTTCATACTGAGTTATTCAGATTATAATGTTGATGATTTGACAGGAGTCTGGATCTTTTGGTTCTTAGAAGCTGGTTAAAAATTAATCTGGGCCTGTTGTCATAGCAACAAGTCCTTAAACCTGAACCTGCAGAAGCCGGATCAGACGTTTTACTGTGAACCCCAAACAGGAAGTCATTTTCAGATCAAAGAGTGTTGATCTAATAATGATTTTAGATGAAAATATGCAGCTTATTGAGAAATCATTATGACTTGTTGGTGTAATTAAAACTATCTACTTTTAATAATGAAGAGTTATCTGCACTTATACATGATAAAATGGGCACTAAAAAAACCCAAATGTAGTTTGAGAAACTGAGCAAAAAGAAATAAACTCAAACGGACATTAAAATAAGAAAACATTAAAACATTATTAAATGATTAACTGCAGAAAATCAAGTTGTTCCTAAAGCTGCTTTTGCAGACTGATGATTATCACAATATAATATTAATACCTAAAAGTTTAACACTGATCAAAGTGTGTTCCTGCGTTGTTACTGGTGTCATTTTGTTCCACACTAAGCTCCACAATGTTTCCACTGTTTCCACACTAACTGTGTAACTCCTAAAGTTGGTAAATACCTGGAATTAATAGTTGTACTGAGACACAGGGGCCCAACAGTCAGCATGGGTTGTCTGCCTTAACTGGCTATTTATTAAGAACATTTACTTAAAGGAGGGGACAGACTCCTGCTGTTGGAGCACTGGGAGTATCCTAACTATAAAACATACAACACAGACCAAAGTCCACACTAATAAAACACGCCACAAACCCAACATATCAGCATACCGACACACCTGGGACTGGAGGCCACCACCAGTCGCAGCACTGCAAACAATGGGAGACAGAAAACAAAAAACCTAAACTCCATCAAATCACTACACTACAACAGTTAGATAAATAAGACTATAAATAATACTAAAATGCCTGTAAACAACTGAGAACTGGTCAACATGAATTCATTGAACAAGTGTCCCCCTGCTACATTAGTAAAGTGACTACAGGATCTGTTACAGCTGGTAAATAAATGTAGACACTGTACAGCAGCCATTAACAGACACTCACAATACATTTCTCAGCTCCAGTGTGAATGAACATTTAAAAACATGATTTTTTTATAAACTCATATCAGCTAGGAGGTTCTTTACCAATGGTGCCTACTGCTTTTCCATTTTTATTCTAACAGAATAATATAACAGAATGACATGGTTCAGTCATGTCATGGGGACTTTCTAGGAGCTTTTGTCACTTTTAGTTTGCTACAAACTACCTGACTGAAGGCGATGGTGGTCAGTGGTCACATACTGCCACCTGCTGGCCACATTCTCATAAGCCAAACCTGTTTGCAATGCTGCATGCTAATAGTGTGCTTTGACTGAGATCCATTTTCAGATCCGTTCTGAAGAGCAAATATGAGGCTTGTTCGAGATGAACTGCGCCCCGTCTGGAAAGCGGACGACATCAGACGGGCGCAGCAGGGGGCGGTGACAAACAGCAGCACTCAAGTCAGACAGTTTCCAGCAGCCTTCAAAGAATATACAGGAAGTCCCAGAAATATTTACATTCTGTTAGATCCACCTGTAGGCTACCTGTAGTTTGCAGACCACATTCGGAGAGTTATGGCTGAAATAAACTTTATTATTATTCATATCAACCACGCAAGATGTTTGTTAACATATTAAACATTCACTGCACAACATAAAGCAACAATCTAGCATTAAATATTACAATTACACAGAAAACTAGAATTTACAAAACGTGGTGTTTCAGCTGACTCAGGTTCCTGTCAGCCCACCATCGCTTGCTGGTATTGATTATTGTTACAATAAATACTAAAGATAAATACATCTACTAAAGATTTGTTTGTTTGTTTTTTACCAAATCTAGGTTGAATTCGTTTTTTAATGATCTGAGCTACTCTACAATCTTTCCAGGTAAGTACCCCCTCGTTTACTTACCTGGTGTACTTACCAGGTGTACATGCACACTGGTTGGGCATCACAGCTGTGCTCCATGACCATCCGTGTCGGCCATGTTTGGTCAGCTTAGTAAATGTCCTCAGATGTGAGCTCACACACAGAGAAGGTACAATGAACTAATGTATGTATCCAGGGTCAGCCAATTAGCAGCCTAAGTGCGCACACACACACAGGGGTGGTCAAAATAATGGAGACACCTACCAATAAATATGATCAGGGACCTGAGCAGCTCCTCCATATGAGAACTGAACTGAGAGCACCGGAGTACAGGAAGTGAAACCCCCTGCCCCATTCAACCTTTTCACCTGGAACGCCTGTGTGTGTTCACCTGTCCTGTGTCCCTGCCCTCTGTGGCAAAATGATTTCTATTGCCTCACCCTTGTTTTGCAGGTTTTGTGATGTGACTGTCTTGGCAGCTAACTTTACCTGATCAGTATATTAATATATGACAGTCAAGCTGACAGTGTTACAGTTTAGTTAGATTTTATCAACATGTAGAGCTCACTAGTTTCACTGGGTCTACAGTACACAGCGATTCTAATGGAGACTGTTGACAGTGAGGTCTGTGATGTGGTTGAAGGTGTAACTAAAGATGTGGGTTCATGTAGTTCAACAGTATACATACATGCATATACACATATACACATATACACGACCGCCTGTTATCACAAGCTTCATTTACTGCCCCATTACACACCAGTGTTTGTCTGGATGAACAGCTGCAGACACAAATGTACAAAATACTGGAAATAAACTGGATTAGCATTGTGTCACCTTTATTTTTTCAAATACATACATATGTTTGAACATTTCAACAGGACAACAAACTACAACAGCCACAGCATGCAGGTACTTCCACCTTCCTGAAGCCAACTACTCTGGAAAAAACAACCAAATGAGAAAACAGCAAACTGATAAAGTGCACGTCTTCACTCTGACAGATGGGTTGTTGTACGACAGCCTTCCTCGTCACTTGGCAACACAGTGTATGGCTTTCATTTACAGCATGGCCAATCAAACAAGACTTTTACATACTGGAGTAATTCAGGCATGTCCCCACTGTTTGCAATTGAAAGGCAAATTATTAAATCACATTATATACACATTTTAGAAAGCAAAAGTACAATTTCATGTGACAAAGAGGGTCTGCTGCTGTATTTGGCCACTCTTACATAGTTCATCATATGTAGTTTCGATTCCTACCCGTCAGATGCAGAGCAGGTAGCAGCTCTGCAGTAACAGAGACACACAAGACAGTGAGGCAGCCAACACCTCCCATCAAATACACGGTTCTCTAAAACTACGTTGGTATGGAAGATAATTAGGACAACATGAAAGGAGTTCATTGTGAATAGTGAGGAAAGCCAGGTGTCACAGGTATTTACAGGCTCATACAGAGTCTGAGAAACAAAGGCTCTGACTCAGCAGATATATCAGATATATTAACATTTCTGATAATAATCCCTTGAATGTGGTTATTAAACAAAAGTGACCAGGATATGTGCTGAGTGGGACTTTTTACAGTGAAACAGAAACTTCAGGTCTCTGGTGGACAAATGTGTCTTTGGCATTTCTCTTCAGACATTAGTTACTTCATAGAGGACATACAGCATATGCTGATACCCAACTCTCTGTGAGCAGCTAATGTCGAGTGATTTATCAGACAGGCTCTAGAGATTTGGGGACGCTATGAGCACTGTGTGCAGGGTGTCTTTAAAGAACCCAGAGGGAAAAAAATCTGATTTTAATATAAATAATTCTGACCTGAATTATTAACGATTTTGGTCCTGATCATCTTCCGCAGCTATGCTAAATGTTGCATCTGAATAAAATCACTTATAACAGTTAAAGAATCAGTCTGGTGATACTCTAAATATATCTTCATGTTCAGCCTCAAACAGTGAATGTATCTACTAACAAGTGTTGTGTGTGTACCACAGCCTGATATCTCTCTTCTTTCTCTGAGCCATAAAAACTATTAAAAACACATCAGTGAGCCACACTGTTGCACTGGGTGACATGTTCCTTCATTACCATGAACACACACACTGTAGTTTATTTGGACTCAGTGCCACAGACAGGAAGTCTGACAGCACTGAGAGACAGACTAACATGTTGCTGGTTTGAGTCCAATAATATAAATATAGAATAACAGCAGCCATATCCTTTCGGTCACTACATCCAGGAATCGAAATCTATTCAAACTATTTATCCTCACAAAAATGAAGATGTGTTTACTGTCAGAAGGAACAATAAAGGAAACACACTCAGTTAAAGTAGACATTATATATGGTGAACGAGTAATACCTAGTAGAGATGCCATCAAACTGTGGGAATAATCACCCATCAGCATGTGAAGTCTCATGTGCACAGGTGAGATCAGTTCGACTCAGTGCTCATAGAACTAAGCTTTAAGAGTGAATAGCAGTTTTCCTTCCTGTCACTTTGAAACCATCAGAAAAAGGTTTCTTCACCATTTCACAACCAATTTAACCAAGATCAATTTAAGAGCTTCGTTCTGACAAAAAGGGATAAATTCATTATTGGACATGTCTTCAGTTCTTTGCATTATCCTACTAGCATAAGACACTTTAACGTGAACTGCGTTTGACTTCAGCACTTGTCCAGTCTTCAAAATGTATAAATACAAAATCAAAATCTACACAGGTTCAATGTGGCCGAGTGAACTGGAATCCAACCTAAAGGACAGAAGTTGGTACAAGTCCCTCAACAGTGCTAATAAGACTTGTGTTCTGGAGTCAGATCCATCAGCCACATGGAGACCTCAGCTTCAAGAGCATCAGTTCTGGAGTCTGTGATTAAACCTTCCATGTTGTGGCTTCTATCTAACAGCTGGTCCTGGTTTTTACTTTTTATTTCTGTCACCAGCTGACTGCAGGACAGAGCTCATATTCTCGTATCCATATCACAAGCACCCAGCGACTCCTTCCACTCCAAACTTTCCCTTCTGTTTCTCCTCTCCTCCTCCTGCTGAGAACACTGTTGAGTATTTCATCTCATTAAAATACATAAGAACGTTCAGCAGGTGTGCCAGCTGATCCTCAGGTGTTGTTCAGTCTCTCAGGCTGATGCTCTGTATGCTTTACTTGCTGTGGTGGAGGTACTGCTGGGTGAACATGTTGAGCTCGCTGTCCAGCCAGCCTGCCTTGTTCCTAACACAACAAAACACACACACATACATATTAATGACATCCACACTTATCTAACGAGGGCATTACAAATCAATGACAACAGCTGTGCTGTGAACTAATCTGAATGAGCGATCACAGAGAGTGTGTCTGCAGGAACACCTTCATACTAAAACATCAGCTTCTTCACATTTATCCACTCCGGCAACTGTTTTAGCTCAGTGTGGACGCAGAGAAACTATATGTTTTCTACTGTATCTCGTTTAAGGATCCGACACAGTGTGATTGAAATTACGGTGAAGTCTTCAGTGGTGACTGATGTCACTGGGAGACACGTTAGCAGACGGCTAATTTAGGGCTTTGGAGACCAAAAACAGCTTGAGTCAAAACTTTAGCACAAAACTCCCACAGTGTCACTGGTGTATGATGTGAGCTGATGGTGCGTCTCTTCTTCCATTGTAGTAACTGTGTACATTTCACCAGACATAAATCACACAGTCTGACATGTCGTCCTCCTGTCTGGCTGTGTGTATATGTACGCTGAGTGTGGCGAAGGTCTTACCGCAGCAGCTTCGCTTTGCTCTGCAGGCTGTTTAGCAACTCGATCTTGCTGTTCATGTCAGTGATTTCGTCCTCCAGGTTCTGACGGGTGACGTCCACCTGCTGGCAGAGCTGAGCAAACACACTGGCCAACTCCCTGATGACCACAGAAACACAAACAGGGTTAGAAAACTGTCCTTCACTGGTTGGCATTCATGTTTAATCACAAAATCAAGTTGTGTTCTTCACTGTCTTCTTTCACATCACTGATGAAGGTGAAATAAGTGCTCTGAGGAGCACAGTAATGACTGTGTTGTGTGTGTGTGGTCAGTGAACATGCTCACTGCTGGACTTGGTGGCTGCAGTTGGATCCGGTGTAGCTGACGATGAGCTGCAGTTTCTCGCTGGCGTAGTCCACAAACTGCCTCTTGAAGGCTCTCTCCTTGGCCTTGGTGGTCCAGGTGAGCCGCTCGTAGATGTAGAGGAGCCCGTACAGACCCACTGACAGAGCGATCAGACGCCAGCCCACTGCCTTCCAGATCTGCACACACCAACAGAGCTTTAGGTCTGGTTGATATGATATCATGATTTTGATCAGTGAATATCTAAACAAAAAATAACAAACTTAAATCAAGGTCCATTTACTAGCGTTTGCCAGAGCTTTCAACCACATCTCACTTTTTTGGAAATGGTTAATGGCTACATTTATATAGCTGCTTTTATCCAAAATGCTTTATGATTTCCGCCTCTCATTCACCCGTTCACACACCGATGGCTGTGTGTGTGTGTGTGTGTGTGTGTGTGTGTGTGTGTGTGTGTGTGTGTGTGTGTGTGTGTGTGTGTGTGTGTGTGTGTGTCCTCACCACGCCACCAACCACCAGGACGCCCATGGAAGTACGGGAGGTAAGCGAAGCAAGACCGGTTACCATGGAGACCATCAGCTCCTCCTGGGTCATGGAGCTTTGTGGAAACGGAGGCATGCTGGTGCTGACTGGAGTCAGGGCCAGGGGCCGGGGGACCTGCAGTAAACACAGTAAATAGGGGTCGCCTGAAGCACGACTGTTCTCACCGGTGTCACATTGTGTACCCATGTCTTCCCCAGGTAAGCGACGCACACGCACCCAGCCATCCATATGATGTAAAAAAGAAAACGTGATTCATCAGACCAGGCCACCTTCTTCCATTGCTCCGTGGTCCAGTTCTGATGCTCACATGCCCATTGTAGGCGCTTTTGGCGGTGGACGGGGGTCAGCATGGGCACCCTGACCGGTCCGCGGCTACGCAGCCCCATACGCAACAAACTGCGATGCACTGTGTGTTCTGACACCTTTCTATCAGAACCAGCATTAACTTTTTCAGCAATTTGAGCTACAGTAGCTCTTCTGTTGGATTGGACCACACAGGCCAGCCTTCGCTCCCCATGCGCATCAATAAGCTTGAGCTTTTCCTGTTTCCAACACACCAACTTCGAGGACAAAATGTTCACTTGCTGCCTAATATATCCCACCCACTGACAGGTGCCACTGTAACAAGATAATCAATGTTCTTCACTTCACCTGTCAGAGGTCATAATGTTATGGCTGATCGGTGTAGGATCCCCAGAAAGGAGCAATCCAATCCAACTACCGGCCAACAACCTGCCTCTGCACAACATGGAAACACTTCTCAGGCATCATAGCGGCTAAGATGAATAGGCACATGGCGCAGTACATGGGCGGGGCCCAGAAAGGAATTGGTAAGAACACAGAGGTGCAAAGCACCAGCTGCTGGTAGACAGAGCAGTCACTCGAGACTGTAAGACCAGACAGACCAATCTGTGCACCGCCTGGATTGACTACAAGAAAGCCTACGACTCGATGCCTCACACATGGATTCTGGAACTGTACAACATCAACAGGATTCTAAGAGCCTTCATCAAGAACTCAATGGGGCTGTGGAAAACGACCCTAGAGGCCAACTTCAAGCCAATTGCACAAGTCACCATCAAGTGCGGCATATACCAAGGAGATGCTCTGTCCCCACTGCTGTTCTGCATAGGTCTGAACCCTCTCAGCCAGATCATCACAAAGAGTGGCTATGGATACCGGCTACAGAATGGAGCAACCATCAGCCACCTCCTCTACATGGATGACATCAAGCTGTATGCCAGGAGTGAGCGAGACATCAACTCACTGATCCACACCACCAGGATCTACAGCAACGACATTGGAATGTCATTCGGACTAGATAAGTGTGGTCGGATGGTATCCAAGAGAGGGAAGGTAGTCAGAACTGAAGGGATTAGACTACCAGAAGGCGACATAGCAGATGTTGAGGACAGTTACAAGTACCTTGGGATCCCGCAAGCAAATGGGAACCATAAAGAGGCCGCAAGAAAATCAGCCACAGCCAAATACCTCCACAGAGTAAGGCAAGTCCTGACAAGTCAGCTGAACGGGAAGAACAAGGTCAGAGCTATCAACACCTACGCCCTGCCCATCATCAGATACCCCGCTGGCATAATAAGCTGGCCAAAAGAGGAGATAGAGGCCACCGATATAAAGACAAGGAAGCTCCTCACAATGCATGGAGGCTTTCTCCCCAAGTCCAGCACCCTGAGACTGTACACTAAGCGGAAGAAAGGAGGCCGAGGACTAGTGAGCGTCAGAGCCACTATCCAGGATGAAACAACAAAGATCTGTGAGTAAATCAGGAAGATGGCCCCAAGTGATGAGTTGCTTAGTGAATACCTCAGGCAGCAGAAGCCCGATGAGGAAGAAGAGCAGGTGGAACCATCATGGGAGGACAAACCCCTGCACGGTATTTACCACTGGCAGGTAGAAGAAGTGGCTGATAGAGAAATCCTACCAGTGGCTGGAAAAGGCTGGACTGAAAGACAGCACAGAGGCACTAATCATGGCAGCACAGGAACAAGCTCTGAGCACAAGATCGATAGAGGCCGGGGTCTACCACACCAGGCAGGACTCCAGGTGCAGACTGTGCAAAGATGCCCCTGAGACAATCCAGCACTTAACAGCGGGGTGTAAGATGCTAGCAGTACATGGAACGCCATAACCAAGTGGCTGGCATAGTGTACAGGAACATCTGTGCTAAGTATGGGCTGGAAGTCCCAAGGTCAAAATGGGACACACCTCCGAAGGTGGTTGAGAATGACCAAGCTAAGATCCTGTGGGACTTCCAGATACAGACTGACAAACTGGTGATGGCGAACCAACCGGACATAGTAGTGGTGGACAAACAGCAGAAGAAGGCAGTAGTGATAGATGTAGCAATCCCAAACGACAGCAACATCAGGAAGAAGGAACACGAGAAGCTCGAGAAATATCAAGGGCTGAAAGAAGAGCTAGAAAAGATGTGGAAAGTGAAGGCAACAGTGGTCCCCGTGGTAATTGGAACACTCGGGGCTGTGACCCCCAAACTGGGAGAGTGGCTCCAGCAGATTCCAGGAACAACATCCGAGATCTCTGTCCAGAAGAGTGCAGTCCTAGGAACAGCTAAGATACTGCGCAGGACCCTCAAGCTCCCAGGCCTCTGGTAGAGGACCCGAGCTTGAAGGAAGAACAGACCGCCTGCAGGGGCGAGTGGGGAATTTTTATGTGTTGAGAGGGGGTTTATGTTACCTGGTCGTTGTAGCCCATGAGGGCCCGCCGGGTGTTCTTGGGCCCCAGGAAGCGGTTGACCAGCATGGTCCAGCCCAGAGAGAAGTGGAAACCGATGTCCTCCTGAAAGTCACTACAGAGCTTGTCACAGGCCAGGTCATAACTGAGGCTGAAGCACTGACGAGGAACCAGCTTGTCAACCTGCTCTCTGACGGGGCTGGGCAGCAGAGGCTTCAGACCATCTGCGTGCACACACACACACACACACACACACACACACACACTCAGCAAACAGTTCAGTGTGTGTGTGTCTGGATTAATATATTCAGTCAGACTATACCACAGATGTCAGTAACACACAGTGTGGCTACATACAGATACTACAGTCACAGGAAACAGTGGCATTATGCTGGCAGCACATTAAAGGCAGTGACAACAGTAGACAGGTGGGTGTTGGTGGTCAGCTGTCTCAGGTGTAAACAGGAGGACTGTTACCGATCATGTCTGTCTGTGTGGCCTGCAGGGCACCGGTGATAGAGGTGGAGCACCTCTCTGACATGTTCTTGCCCAGACCCTCCTCTATGTGCCGGTGGAGCTCCTTCAAACAAGAAAAACCACCACAACAAAGAAACACTCAGAAACACAACTGCTGCTGTTTAGTTTCCTTACATGTACATCACACCACCACACATTGATCCTCATTCAAGAACTTATCCTACACCTTAACCCTGAACTTGTTTCTGTCCAGTTTGTTTGTACGAGTCTTCAGAGTCAGATCCAATAAACTCTCTCAACTACACAAACTTCTGTTTCAGCCTGATGAACACCACCTGTTCATGAGGAGGTGCACATTCATGAGATTTGATCATTAGCATTATCAATGCCCCTAAAATGACCATGTAAGGCTGCCTGTTCTGCTCTGTGTGTGGGCAAGTTTCATTCACAAAAATGTTACTAAAGAATGAAAAGGCATTGTGCTGATGGAAAGCAGCAGACAGATTGAGCGGCATCAGTACAGTGGTGTCAGAGGACCAAAAACTATTGGAAAATATTAATATCACAGCTGCCAACGACGTGTCATCACAGCACAGCTGCACTGTGACGGACATAAACAGGAAATTATGTAACATGAAGTTGGATGCTATAAAATGTTTCAATGTGGCCTGTGACTTTAGGTCTAGTCTAAAAAACCCTCTCAGTAAATTTGCAGCCATATGATGATGATGATGATGATGATGATCTGGTGAACAGAATATTAATTTATCTTTAAGTCTGTTTTAGTTCTATATTTTACTTTAGTTGATTTCAGTATGATATTCAGAATAAGGCCTTATGACTTCAGATCTGAGTGTTTCCCCTCCGTCTGTACGCGACTCATACACAGGTCTGAACGACTCGGGAATTTTATTTGTAACTAAGAAAAAATCGAGCACAGTACGAGAAAATTGGTGTATACCACAAATTCTCTTAAATCACTTGTATGTGCCACTTAAGAATAAATCTGTTAGTACGACAGTGACTCCACATTAATGGGATCTGTCAGCACTGACATTCCTACTAATATCCACAAGAGGGTGAATATAATAACTGTAGGAGGGTAAGTGAAAGAATGAATGCAGAAATGAATAATCATGACAGTTGGTCAATTATTGGTCATCCATGGATCCAAGTGCTTTGTATCTCAAATACTAACCATGTAGATTTGGAGCTTGAGTCAGGTTCAGGTTTACAGCTATTAGACTTTGTTAAAGTGAAAGTGCTTCCACTCGTCACAAATGTTAATAGAAAGACTTAGGCAGGAGCAGCATTTACATCATGACTCCGTCTGGACTGCTCTTACATAACACAGATTACACGGGCTTTATACAGGTTCAGTGAGTCAACAGGAGGCCAGGGATGAGCTGTATACTGTGCTGCATGTAGATACCAGACTGACTGTTGGAGGGGTGATTCTGGCGGAAGCAGGAATACTTCAGGATGCACACACATCAGAGTAATTACATCCAGAATTACACTTTTATCCTGTTTGATCTCAGACAGTCAGATTTTATGCTGATAGAAACGTGACTTATCAAACCAGCTCAGGAAGTGGTCAGAACACAAAAAGACAAGTCTGGGGCCATCTGGAGACTCTCAACAGTGACATGGACTGTGTGGACCCGAGCAGGTCTAAGACTGAGAGAGAAGAAAGGACCATCTCCAACAGTTAGTGACAGATCTGTCTGGGAAATGACAGGATGATGATTGATTTCAGACACAGCCCAGGAGGAGCCTGTTTAGGAGCTGTGTTTGTAGATGAGCTAGTGTGAGTATGTGTACAGGCCCTGACACCAGAGGCAACCTCAACAATAGTGCTGACAAAGATCAACTGATGACGGACAGCTAACTGCTGACATGCACATACATTCTGCACCTGTGTAAGAGGAGAGGCTGTAGTGAGAACAGGGACTCCCTGTCATGGACACACCAAACTACTGAGCATGGTCACCTCACAGAAACAAATATCAGTACTGTTCCCGATAACAGTTTGGACTAAAGATGCCTTTCAGATGAATGCAAAAAGTCTTCAATCAAAACTCTTGTCTAGCAGTTTGGCCTTGGTCCTTACAGACATAGGAAAATAACATAATTTATGTCATGTGGAATCTACAGTTACCCTTTAGCCAATTGGCTATTGATATGAAACACCCAGATATGATGTGCGTTTAGCTGGCATCTGTCCACAAGTCAACATGGCAAAAAGTACAGTATGGACAGAGAGGACAGTGTGGACAGCACGGACAGTACAGACCCCACTGTTAATATTTTTTTTTGGGGAGTTTTTTGTCATCCAAATCGAGGTGTCAAGGATAGAGGGTGTCATATTTTGTACAGATAGTAAAGCCCCCTGAGGACAGTGTGGCCGCTGTGTACACACTCACATCTGAATGTGCAGAATAAAAAGTGGCAAGAGTAGACAGACAGAAGGCTTGGCAAAGATGTTAAACTCACATTCTTGTAGACCTTGAGCACCACTGGTGATGGGTGGAAGTCCATGTGGAAGTCGTCCACCAGCACGTGGAGCTTCCTGATCTCCTCTGCCATGGCATTTGACACCTGAACACGAGCAGAGAGCAGGGGTGAAAACTACTTCCTGTTCAAGAGTTTCTTTCAGCTTTCCCTCTGTTGAATTTTTATTTGATAAGTGAAGAAATAATTCGATCCCTGTCCCACTGCTGAGGAGGCAGGTATGTTATGATGTCATGTTGGGGTTCACCTGTCTCTCCACCTCCTCAGTAATCTTCTTGATCTTGGCCTTACAGTCCATGGTCAACAGGTCCAACTGCTTGTCTATAAACTCCAATCGGTCCTGACGGTCCTCTTTGGTGTCAAGGCAGTAGACCCTACACACACACACACACACACACACACACACACACACACACACACACACACACACACACACCTGATTTCTATTTGATAACACTGTAAATTATCGATGGTGTCTTTGTCACAATGAAAACCATTTATGTGAATTCTTTCTCCACTGACTCCACTGAGTGCTTAAAAGTCCTGTAGCCCAGATGATGCACCAGTGTGAAGGTATCTGAGGGCTTTTGTTCACACACATTCTCTGTCTATACACATGTACAATCTGCTTTTAACACCTGACTCACCTCTGCTCTTGTGCAGCAATGTGTACAGAATCCATAATGCGGCGCAGGGCTTCAGAGATCTGTTTGGCCCTCACTGTGTGCTGTTCAAATTTGGTCTTCACTGCTGACTGTGAGATACACTCCTACACACAGCAGCCACATCAGCAGACAGGCCAACAATCCACAACAATTCACACGTCAACTTGACAGCAAGGGATGGGCATCAATCACTGCGCACTTCACTATGTAGTTACTTCACACAATGATTAACATGCAACTATTACTCACAGTTTAGAGTTTAGTCTAATACACCTAAGTTACGATAGTTAATAGTTACATTTGAAAGTAAATATGCTCGTTTGCCCTGTCAGCCCAGGATGTGTTTAGCATAGCTTAGCACAAATACTGGAAGCAGGGGGAAACTGCTAAACTGCTTCCATCAACGCTGGAGTGTTATTATAGTCACAGTGATAAATTAAATGGATACCCAATTAGACCTCATAGATGACCTCACTAGTATGTAAATCTGTGACCCATTATACTCGTATTCCTGGTTGTTACACATATGAGGGTCTTACCTCAAATCGCCGCTCAAAGTTCTGGAACTCAAACATTCTGGCTTGAAAACCTTCTGCGAGCGCACCACCTGAAACAGGACAACATGTGACACTGTAGAAACCTGCTCTCTGTGTTCGGGCTGGGTGATCATCAATGACCTGCGTGACTGATTCTCTGCTCCACCACTGTCTGATTTAATACACAGGGCATGTTATTCTGACATTCACTACATTACTTTTCCTGGTTTTTCATGACCGTACAAACCCGGTCAGATTCACACTGAACACTGTCCCCACCTGCTTCAGGCATTCCTTGAGCCTTCTGCACACGGGCCTGGAGTACTTCCTTGGCAGAGACGAAGAAGATGCGGTCACTGGCCTGGGCTCGGTCCACCACACCCAGCTCATCCACCAGGAAATTGGTGCAGCGGTCCATATGCTGCCTGCGGACCTGACACAGCAACAACACACTTTATTGAACATGAAGTGCAACAAGTAATGCAGAAGGACACATCTTCTTTATGGACAGTGCTGTCAGCCACTGTCTCAATGAGAGACAGACTGTCCCAGTCTGGATTAGTTCAGAAGTCGAGTACTTAAGCTGACCTCTCTATCATTCAGCACCGAAGCTGAGAGCAGCAGAGGGGCTGGAGCCTATACTAACAATATAACTTAACACCAACAGCAAGAGGCAGGGCACGTCATGAACGGGTTGCCAGTCTATCACAGGGCTGACACATCAAGACAATTTAGAGTTTCCGATTACCCTGACGCACCCAGTCTTTGGACTGTGGGAGGAAACCCACACAGGCACAGCGAGAACATTAAAAAACTCCACAGAAAATGAATCCAGCCGGCCGAGTGGGGTCAAAACCTTCTTGCTGTAATGCAGCAATGGTAACAACTGAGCCACCAAGCTGCTGGCATAAATCTTTTGTTTGTGGAGAAAATGAAAAATGAGACAATCTGGGTGTAAACTGTTGGAGTCTATGTGCTGCTTTCAGCCTATTCATTCAACAACCTGTGAACAAAGCAGAGACACAATTCAACTGGACGAGGTGCGGCGTCAAGTGTCAGCCGCAGATATTTCCAAGCCTGAGCAAATCAAACCCAACTACAGTATCAACATGGCTAGATAACACCGGCTTCAAACCTGGATACAGGAAATCAGTCAGTGTGCAGAGACCTGTGAAGCAGCAGCTGATCCTCAGTTCACTCCCAGCAGACCACATAGAGTGATGGGAATGGTAATCTCTCACACTCATACACACACACACAATACTTTTAACAAGGTTTTGCTCTCTCTGAGTACCAATGAAGACTTTAACAAGGTCCTACATCTTTAAGGACAACCAAGTCCATAAAACGCTTCTCACAGGAGCCAAGGCAGTAGACATCCCCACTGTTACATGCAAACCACTGGTGTATGGTGGCACAACAGCCACAAACCACTGGTACAACAATTTCCATGTGTGTTTCCAGCAGGTCTAAGTGTTTTTCCAAATGACGCTGACTGACCTCCTCCATGTACTCAGGTTCTGAGGCTGAGGCGTCCCAGCGGTTGTTGAGGATGAAGATGTTGGGGCTGGAGAGCCGCTCATTGACCTTGTGAAAGAACGACTTCTCCTGTAGAAACACATCATTTACAACTGTTTTAAAGTGGTACATAATTGTAAAACATTAGCACTGACATTAACTACAACAGTCCTGCAGATTATTCCGCTTTAATCTCATCATTCAACAGTTCACTCAGTTCGAGAGCTGACTGGCAGCTTCTGTCTGACGCTACAGATTCTTTAGCCATCACGTCTCACCGTCTGCATCAGTGTGGACTCAGAGTTTGCCACCAGAACAAACACATCAGCATCCAGGCAGAACTTGTCGATCCAGCTGTCCAATTCTGTGGTAACATCGATACCTGGGCTGGAGGGGGAAACAGGAAGTAGAATAAGACAACTGCAGTCTTCGGCAAGTGAGCATGGCGGCTTTTAGGCAAGAGAAAACTGAAATGAAATATTCTCCTTTTACAAACACACAGGTATACAGTATGTACCTTATTCAATTCAGTCTGACCACTTTAAAAATGGCCGCCACTACATACAGGGTCCCCACCTCAGGCTCTGTATATAATGCTGTGACTTTTCTATGACAAAGCATACAGAGGCCTGAGCCTGTATGTATGCTAAGTCATAGAAACCTAAACCCTTCTCTCTCCTAATGTGTTTTCACTGTATTTCTAAAGTGGTGAACAATTGAAGCTTCACTACAGTGCTAGAAGAACAACTTTTAATGCAGTGAAGATGATCCATTTGCTAATTCCTGTCATGTTAAGTATAAAGGGATCAATGTCCATATCACTGTGATCTTACTACTACTATACATTTTAACTCCTAAGGAAATGCAGTTTTGCAGCTGTTATTGCACCATTAGAGAATAATAGGAGTGTAATAATCACACACATACACCAGCTTAGTAAGAGTCAACTGTCTGACATTAAACATTTTGCCACAAAAGAAGCTTAAGGGACAAAATGATGGAAATGAATTTGTTGATGAAATAGCGTTAACTCCTGTCCGACCTGTCCACCAACACCAGATCATCCCTGAGCAGAGCACACTTGGCTTTAGGCCACATGACACAGACCAAGCTCCCGGCGTCCAGGTCCTCATCCTGGTGGAGAGCGTGAGCCAGCTGGTTCACCGTCTGGAAACACACACATCATCCGCATCAGCTGGGTTTACAGACACATTGACTTGTTAAAGGCCCTCAGTGAGTTCTGCTGACCTTTATGCTCTTCCTCTCCTCAGAGCCTTCGGTGAGGAGGAAGGCCTCATTGCCATCGGTGCCCTCCACCCTCAGGAAGCAGTTGGTGGTGTGTCCTATTCCAGACGGCAATACCTTGTCACACAGCATGGCATTGATCACTGAGCTCTTTCCATTACTGGTCCTACAGAACAAAAGACACGTCTGTCAGCATTTCCCCTGCAGTCTTTCCACAGCTTTACGTTTAGTTGTTTAATCTTCTAGTTTCAAGTCAAATTTAACATTTGGAGATTTTTAAGGCTACACAGAATTGGATTTAAAACTAGTTTAATAAATGAAAAATGAATAACCAAAGGTGGCTATAATCAATCAAGAAGTTCTAAAACTAGAGAGAAACAGATATACATACCTCCCAAAGAAGACCACCTTCATATGCCTGCGGGCGAGCACTTCTCCAATCCCTGCCACCTTGGCGAGGTAACCCCGGACATCTTGGACCTGCTCCTCTGTGATGACCGGATCCAGCTCATCATTTTTGTGAGTATCTAAGATGTGGAGGACATCAGACAGAGGTCAATCATTCCTGTCATACTTGGGTTTCCACAGCTAGCCTCTGTATTAGCCTGGCAGTATGATATCTGTCATGTTTTCAGACTGATGCCAAATATGCTGGGTGGCTATCTGGTTTGAATATTCACAAACCTGATATTTGGCTTATGAGAGCACTTTTTTTTTTTTTTTACTAGAGATGCTAGGGCTGGTTTGAATATTTCAGTAGTACTGCCAATACAATACCCGAGTTTCAGCACTGATACCAAAATTATATATTTTTTATTTGACAAAATAAGCTTACATTGTGAGATGTTGAATGCTGTTAACACAAGCAGCCGTACAACAATGAAATGCAGTTTAAAACTGGTGAAATGATTATTAGTAAACAGGATTATGAATCTGACCAGACGTTGTAGGGCTGCCCCTTGAACGATGATGATTCGAATCAGTCGAGAAGAGAGACAGGACATTAGGTTAGGTCTCATTTGATTCCTATTTTGCTGTATGTAAAGCATTTTGTTGGATATTTATTTATTCAGCAGTTGGCATGAATGAAACTTGAAAATATAGAGAAAGTATAGAGAGCTGGTCTGATTATCACTGTGGAGGGTGTTTAACCTCTTCTGCTCCAGTTGCACCGTGAGAGGAAGATTGATAAACTAGGAAACCAGTCTGTAAAAACAAACTAATACTGTGCATAAGAGATAAAGATTGAGACATTACATTGATTACAGTGATGACTGAAGGTGCACCTTGTGCTGCTGCTGTCATCTTTACGTTAATCTGACTGAATTAAGACTTGTGTCGTGTTGAAACTAAGTGATACAGAAATGTTACTACAGGTCCAACCTATAAGATTCAGACATGAGACCGACATGTTAAACTGCCTTCAGATTATCATAAAGGGTGCATGTCTGAAAGGGGCGAGAGATCAAATGGCAGGCGGGAGGGTACCTTCCAGAAAGGAAGCGCTCTCCTTGATGTAGGCCCCCAACTGTTCAAAGATCCCATTGATCTTCTTCTTTGCTGTGACAAAATGCTTGAGCGGCGATGCATTCACTTCCGCCATCAGTCTCTTATCCTTCTTGCCGTGGACTGCGTTGGTGTTGGGTCGTGGGAAAACCAGAGACATGGCACTGGACAGAAGAAAACATCACAAACATCACCTCCTGTAGTGAAAGAAGATGACACTTAAACATTTACACCAGGGGTAGTACAAATGTGATATCTATTTTACTGTCACCTCGTCTCTGTAGACTGGATTGACACACTGCTTAAAAGTAGGGGTGTCCAAACTAACCCATAAATTATCTGGCCCGTGAGTTATTTTTAAATTATAATGATATTTGGCCCCCTAACTATATTAAAATGCAGTTCCTGTTGTGAACACTAGGTGTCACTATCACAGTTACAGGAAGCACTGTGTCAGAGCCACCCCACTGGGTGATGTAATGGTGAAAACTACTGATCTCATCTGATCAAGAGCACTTAAAGTACAGGTTCACAGCCTGTCTTAAAACAGCAGTCAGGAGTTCATATGGACACTGAAACAGGTAACAGGTTGCTGTAATTGTTCCTCCTGTTCATACTAAGCATTAAAAGATCCCGTCTTAATGCCCTCTCAATGTAAGTGATGGGGGACAAAACCTATAGTCCTTGCACAGCAGTCACCTGTGCACAGCTGTTTCTCTGAAGCTAATATGAGGCTTCAGCAGTCTGAGTTAAACAGATCAAGCTGATATCTTCCAAAGATAATGTCGTGTCCCTCTTGAGCTGCAGTGAAAAGACAGCAACAAGAGGTGTTTTGAACTAAAAAGACAAAGAATAAATCCAAATCACTGATTTGACTTACTCACACAGCTAAAGCCTCATATTAGCATCAGACAAACTTTCAATTACATTTTATCCAAACGGCAACTGAGGATTTTGTCCCATCACTTACTTAAAAAAAAAGAAACTCTTATTGTTTCTAAATGTAAGGCTTGTGCAGTTCAGTTCAGCATATTTGATGAAGTTGATGTACTTGCATGATTCTTGTAATATTTTAGTTGTATCCACATGGTTGAATGCACTTATAGGAAGTAGCTTTGGATAAAAGCTTCAGCTAAATGTAATTGTAAACAAATGTAATCTAACAAAGTAAACACATTTCACGTGATATTTTAATGTCCAGTATAAACAGGAAGACTGAAAACGTTGAACAAAAGCTCAGCTGTGACCTTTCACACAGTTTGAAGGTAACACTGTGGGTAGAGACTAAATGTCTGATTTTACTCCTTTAAAAAACGGGCAATTCACTAAATTTAACACTAACACAAACACAAACCCAAGCTGAAAAGCGACACAAACACTAGCTGAAATCTAGTAAGTTAAATAACATGAGCGCAAGCTAGCCTTCGTTAGGATACATGTCATCAAGCTATCTAACGTTACATATCTAGCTAAAGTCTCTCATATTATATCATATCATCTACCAGTCCTCATCTTTGTGTTATTAACGTTCCTAGTCCTGACTGGCATGACAACGCGCTGACTGGGGACAAATCCAAGCTAAATCCAAGCTAACTAGCGTTAGCCTTCCAGTGAAGTTAACGTTAGATTAGCAGCTAGCTTGCTGAGTAGCCTGCTGAGTAACACTGTCAACTGTTTCGTGACTTACCGTGTATCGGGGTCGTTCCTCACCGACAATTCTCTTGCATCCTGCCCCCTTGGCTTTTGAAATCTCAACAAGCTAACTAGCTGCTAACGTTACTAATGAATGTTACTTAATGTTCGTAATTAGCGTTAGCTATCTATGCTAACTGAAGGGGGCGTCACTGAATATTTCAAGCGAGCGCAGACTTGACAACAAGCTTTTCCCGTTTAATTTGCAGCACTGTCAGTAATTCAGACAGTGTATGTTTGATGGAAATCCCGATAGACGTTAATAAATGTTTTCCATACGTTCGTTCCAGCACAATCCCAGGTCCTCTGCTATTTCCTACAACGATGAGCTGCTGGAAGCAGACGACTCGACCTGTCAAAGTATCGCGGTAAGATGTCTCGCTTCACCACGCCAAAAAACATGTTTTTTTAAATTTATTTTTTATTTTATTTTTTTATTGAACATTATGAACATAGAGACAATCAGCTTGCGGAGAACGTCTTTGTACAAACTAAAATTCCAATGTGTAAAAAGGTATACAATAAATTAAATAAGAAAATGAAATATGAAAATGTAGATGAAAAATATTATATATAAAAATAAAAAAAACGAATAAAAGTCAGTGCAACTTAAACAGGGGTTACAGAGAATAAATCTAAATATAACATTGTGCGCTCACTTTTTTTGTCATATGTTTTAACGTATCTATGTACAAATTGAATTCAACCAAAAAAATATTAAAGCTTGGGAAGGACTCAGAAAACTTTGCTCTATGTATGTGGAATTTGCCAAATAAGAGTATAAGATTTGTCATGTAACTCAAAGGCTCATTATCAGATTGGAATTTAGTAATAATGTCTTTAGGCGTAATTGTTAAAGAATGACCAGTCTTGTTATAAACAAATTTCTCTATGTCCTTCCAAAACACAGACGCGAAGGGACAATGGCAAAATAAATGCATAACTGTTTCTGGCTCAGCATTACAAAAGGTGCATTTAATATCTATGTATATTCCAATAAATTTGGAAATTACTATATTACATGGATAAATGTTATGCAAGATCTTAAAATGAATTTCTCTGCTCTTGTTCGTATCACAGAATTGAAAGGGGGACAACCATGCCTTACGCCAATTTATATTATCTAATTGTGAATTCCAAAAAGGTTTCCCTCTGAGTGAAATCTTATTACAGTTCTGAAATTCTTTCCTTATATGTTTGTTTGTACATTTTGTATCTGTCAATTTTATCCCACCAATTTTTAAACAGGGTACTTGAACATTTACATTTTGATAGCCTAAGTGACATTTCATTAACTCAATTATACCTGTGGGGATAGCTCTTATTACAGAAGCAAATTCTTTGTATTTGATCGGAAAAGATTTAGCTCTTAGGAAGTTTTCATAACTATAGAGATTACCTTTATCATCAAACAAAGCTGTAACAAAGATTATACCCCTTTCAATCCAGTTCTCTTTATACATACTCTTACTGTTAACAGTAATATTAGTACCGTTGTTCCAAATTATATCCTTGTGTGGTGAAAAGTTGTGAACGTAACATAATTTCCAAGACAGTAAAGCTTGCTGATAAAACTTTGAGAGTTTTACCGGCAATTTAGAAACAACGTCGTTACACCCCATTAGATACTTTAAGCCACCTACATTTTTAAATATATTGTGTGGTATAAAATTCCATAATGATTCCAGGAATTCCAAACATTTTTTAAGCCATTTTATCTTAAAGGTGCAATTTAAATGGACAAAATCTAAGATTTCTAAACCACCTTCTGCTCTCTCTAGACTGAGTATTTCTTTTTTAAGGTGGTGGTGTCTATTTCTCCACACAAATTTGATAAATAAATTATTAATTTCCTTACAGAACTCATCATTAACAAAAAGTGACAAAGCAGGATAAACAAATCATGAAACACCTTCAACCTTTGTCAATAACACCCTCCCAAAAATGGAAAGGTCTCTTTGAAGCCACATGTTAAAAATTGACTTAGTTTTCGGGAGAAAATTTAGCTGCTAAGAACGAGATATTTTACACAATTTTTTACAGGGATATTAAACATAAGTTTTTCTTCAGTTTCACGCCAAAAAACGTGACTATCCCAAACGAGGCCCATTTAAGTCACACCCGTGTGAGGCATATAGATATACATATATGTATACACTATATCTATGTCTGAATATATATATGCATATTTACATATATGTATGTAAATATATCTATGCGTGTCAGAGCGGCGTCTCGCTGGTTTTGAACACGTGATTCTCATAATGCTGCTGTATTTAAACACAGAGCAGTAAGCTCTCTCTTTTCTATTACAAGCTTTATTGAACTAAATACAATAATGAGAGCAGTGAGACCTCTTGTATTCTGTTTCATCAGATCTCAGCTTTAATCCATTCATACGAATATAGTACTAAGAATTTGGCCGGCAGATGTCGCCATTTTGACTGTATTAAATGCTTCGAAACCATTGTGAACCATTTTCAGCACAATGGCTTAATAAATGCAGTGCTTCAGAGAGCTTCGTTTCCCACATCACCATTGTTTCTTCTCTGTGTTGCATCATTGCCTTTCTCTTCTTCTTCTTCTTTTTCTTCTTCTTCTGCTTCTTCTTCTTCTATCAGTGTATGATATAAATCACCTGAAGACTGATTGGTTAAAGTAAAAGAAACATTCTACTATTTCCTGATCCTGTCTCCATAATACAGCACATTCCCCAGCTCCTTCTGTCCACGTGTCCATGAACAAAACCCTGAACCTCAGTTTGTCCCCAGTGTGTAGGGACTCAAATGGAAATTGTTTTGAATAAAAGCATCTTCTGCTGAATGAATGTATGCCTTGTAAGTCAAAATCTTGTAATGTGCACTGGCCCTCAGAGGGATGTTCTTCTATAGGTTTGTGTTTGCTCTACAGTCTGCACTGACAAGTGATATTGTAATGTGAGCCTTTAACTCGTTTGTATTTATTTGCATTATTCTTGCAGTGGGCAGATTTACCTGTCTGTGATGGTGTTGAGTTTGCTGTGTGTATTAATGTTTGTGCAGCAGAAGATTTGTTGGTCCACAGTTTGTGTCTGGAACACATCAAAGTATTACTCACCTGCTGCCTCAGGTAGAATAGGCTGCTGCATAATGTAATATATCCTCTTAGTCCCCAGTATGGGTCAAGCTCATTTAACCCTGATGACATCACTATGACATCATCAGGGTTATTTTCTCCTCTAGACACAGAAGACATTATACAGCTGTGGTTCTTATGACGACAAGTAAAATTACCTTTATGTGTGAAGTCAGTGGACTCTTCAATGTTTTTGAATCAAAGTATTTTGTTAAAGCTCAGTTACACAGATGTTTATCAGTGGGATTCATTAACAGAACTGTACAGATCCTTAATATCTGTTTAGCTTGTTTATATATTCAGTGTGTTGACTTTTCCAATCAGCCGTCAGGATCTACAACATGTCTGGATTTACTGGTTTCTTAATCATTTTTCACTCTTCCTATAGGTTATTCTTTTTAATTATAAACCACCTTCCAACTTGTCAACTCCATCTTAGTAAACACAAGGACACAGTGGAAATCTAAAGATTTCTTTAATTTGTATTACTTTATGTTCAGACAATCAGAAAATTTTCTTTTCTTTTCTTTGCACTGTCTTCTAATCTATTAAGTGATAATACAAACACCTAATGCAAAACTTATCTAAGTTAAAGGAGGTGAAAGCTGCACTGTAGTGGTTCTCAGAGCCAACCTACATGCAGGCAACACGACAGTACTGAACCATCCTTTAGTGAAATGAATCCTGGTGTCCTCTGCACCTTCAGTCTGGAATGATTCAACTTGTGTACAGACACACTGTGCCATCTTCAAACATGTACCAGTCTGATAATGTAACATTAACATGTTAATGAGTCTCAGGCCCCATTGATCCTGTGTTTGTTCAGTTTACACTGATAGACAGCAAAGCAGCAAACCCTCACACAGAGAGTTTGGCATCAGTCATGACTGTAGAATAGTTAGTGATGGTGTTGCTTTCAGGTGACGTGCTCAGAGTAGGTATCCTCTGTGCCAAAGTGTTGTCTGTACATCTTCTCAGACTGAGGATTCTTAAACAGAGTAAACCTTCCAGACTGACTAGACAAAGACACGTGAGGAGGCAGTGTGAACTGCTGGGAGCTAATCTCAGTAAAAAACTATGGAGCTACAAAGTACATGTGCTTCTTCTGATAAAAATAAAACTCTACACAGACATTTTCTCTGCAGTTAGATGGACAGTCGCCTGTCTCTTCTCTGAGGTAGTAAATAAGTAGAAATATCATTAAAGGCAAGTATAGAGAACAATGTTTGACTCTGGAATACACCACTAGGACTTGTGTGGTCCTTCAAAGTTGAATTTTGAACATATCCCCTCTTCAACAGTGGTACAAAACTGCCCAGTTGTTACAGGTTAAAACTATTTAATGCTTTTTGCAGAAAGATATATGACCAGTTAGAGGTAGAATGTTTGACTGAATTATAATGTCAATGTCTGCTGCTAGATTAAGAGTTTAGATTCATAAAATCTACCTTTATAGTTTAAATCTAATGGCACAAGTAAGAGCCAAAATAACTAGAAGCAAATACATAAAAACAGAAAGCCACAGTTCTGCATGTTTGAGGTACAGATCAAATTCATCCTTTTTCTTTTTTTTTTAGAAATGTCATAAGTGCTTAAACACAGTCAAGAGATTAGACACTCTTAGAGGCACAACAGTAGCATTTTAAGACATCGGTGCAACACTTGGAGGCTGGTTTCAATGTCAGTGAGAGACGTCCTTCTACGTTCATGGAATCAAGGCAGAAGAGAGAGAGAGAGCATCATCTGAATCTCTCTCTAAATATCTTCTTTCCAACATCTCATCAATCACTCAACATCCAGCTGGAGGGCTCCTCCATCTCCACTACACTTGACCAATTTCACGAGTGGAGCGTCTACAACAGGAAGGCTGCTGGTTAGGATCCGTTACTGGTGTAATGCCGCAGTGGGACAACACCTCCTCAACTGCTTCTCCTCTCTGGCTTCCCTGAGCCTCTGCAGCAGAGAGGAGGCCGGGTGGGGTCGCCTTTTAGTCCTAATTACTTCAGAAACTCTTGAAATCCAACACCACAGACTCAGAGGATTGGCTGTCAATACCAACAGTGACATAGTAAGAAGTAGGAAACAGGAACAAGTGCTCTGTGAGGCCGCTGCTTTCTATTCAGGAATAAAGTCTGAAACTCAGGAACAACCTGCTCAGATCCAGTTCAATTTGACAGGAACACAACAGGTAACAGGGAGCGCTTTGATTTCCATCTGTCTAAATTACAATGCTGTTCCCAAGTGCCCCAGGTCACATCATGCAGCCAGGGTTGCCAATATGGACAAGGGGGAGAGGGCTGCATGACCTCTGCTTCAGACACAGATATAGATAGGTCAACATACTGCAAAGAGTTTTATCTTCCTTACTGTGACATCACATCCATACCATAACATTTTATATCCCACAGGTTGAGAAGTGGTTTGCAGTGAGCTTTTCATCTGCTCTGCATGCAATAGGAACTCTCAACAGCCAATAAGAGATGCACATACACAGACACATGGATGATGCTGTCTGCATACCCAGGGCTGTAGTTTAATGCTACACACTTGTCTTGTAATGATTAAGTTCCACATGGTTTTACATCACGTGTGGATCCAGCCCTGATCCAGGACTATCATAGTCACAGTTCTGGATGCCATCTATCTTTATAAAAAATGTTTGTTACTTGTTACTCTCTACCTTGTTGGAGCCATAATGTAGTTCTGTTTGTTTTATTGTATCCTTGTCTACAACACTAGGTGACTATACACAGCATGTGTATGTATGAGCATGTGTATGCCGGACTGTGAATAAATGGATCGCCAAATCCACAGATATTCAGCGCACTGGATAGTGTCCGAAACAAGTTCACCCCGTTCACCCTCAGTGGCTAAATTAGGTACATTAGTTTTGTTGAAAGTCACTACACACCTTAAAAGCCACTAGAAAGATTGCCTCCCACCAGGTGAGTCTCTACATTATTCCCATAACAGACATTATGAACACCTGAGTGTGAGTTTATGTATTTGAAGGGACAGGCAGCAACCCTGAGATCAGTGACCTGGTTAGCACAGAGTCTGTTTGACCTTTTAACACAGCGGACTCATACAACAACCAGCTGCTGCTCTCTGAGGCCATTTCAGACAGATAGACACACTGAGGATGCTGGGTACAGATGAGTTGTGACTGAGTTGGCAGGAATTTCTGATTGGTTCACCCATTGGCGGCCAATTAACAGGTGATCCATGCAGTCGTTTAAAATAATAGAGTTGAAGAACATTTGTTCTGAGCAACACTTCTGTCTGAACGATACCTGTTGGGTCAAACGTTCTGGCCCACAAGGTGAGAACATTTTAAAAAAGGTTTTACAGTTTGACCCACAGTTAGCAGCAGAGCAGCAGCTTTCCACCTCAGTGATTTGGCATGACCTGAACCTTTAAAGGTCTGCCATGTTGAAAATGAAACGTAAGTGCATTTAAATCTAGTGACGCTACGTAACAGAGCAAAAGTAGGGAACAAATTATCTATGTAGCATTAGAGTTTGACACCCTGCTGATGTGGCCTCAGAAATCTTCAGGGCTTCAAACATGGAACATTTTTCAAATACAGGATGTCAGAATTTCAGACTGACTTTACTCAAATGCTTCTGCAGTTCAATTCCAGTAACATGAGAAATGTTTCATCTACTTAACTAATATTAGATGACATGTATGGGTTAACCTTAAAATGTAGTATGTGCAGTCTAGGTTTACGGTTATTGTTAAATGTAACCGTTACTGACTGCATTTACAGACACTTAAAAATAGGCCTAATTCTGAATTCCACAGAAAAGGGTTACATTTACAACATTTAAAATTTGGTTATTTCACATTTCCATGTGCTTATGCACTTGGACACATGAGCTTGTGTAATGCTGGATGACTGCATATTTTGATGAGTTAACCACCAGATATCATATACACACAGTGCTGCTGAGTTTTCTAACAGAGTACATCTTCCACCAACTCTTCTCACTCTGTAAGGCTCTTTATGCTCCAATATTGTAAAATGAGAAAATCTCAAGCCAGCTTCAGTAAGGGAGGGGACGTTTTCTTAAACATGATCCATTACTCCATAAAATGTTCCCTAACACTGTAGCATTTTAAACTGGATGACCCGTGATGAGTGTGTTAAGTGCATCCACTGTTGGTAACAGGTCTGACGAAGAGAAGTACTTCTCTATTTTGGTTGTAGGGACACCATCTACATTTCTTCAAACGTTCAAGCTTCCTTTTTAAATAATGAGGTAATACTGATGAGGTGATTTGTTGTGTTCAACAAAAAAAAAAAAAAAACTAAGGTTAGCATCATTAGCACTGACAGGCTAAAGTTACACATTCTCATGTTTTACCCTTTTCATCAAACATCCATGAGCTCACGTGAAGGCAGCGTTTGTGGGGACACAGAGCTGCTTACTGCTGAAAGGCCTGGTAGTAGTGAGGTAGGGAGCTGGAAGTGCTCATAGCAGGACTGCTGTATGCCTGAGGTAGCTGGCTGTGGTTGTGGGATCCGGGGCCCTGGGGTACATGAGCCTGGGGAGGCTGGAAGAAGGTGAAAGGCCCAGGAGCCTGGGAGGGCAGCCCAGTGGAAGAGGATGGAGAGGAAGTGGTGGTGGTGGCTGGTGGATAGCTCATCACTAACCCTCCCATCCCCATGTGAGGGCTGTAGGGCGGCAGGCTGAAAGGCAAGAAGCCCAGCAGAGGCCCTAGGTCCATGTTAGTGGTGCAGGACCGCTCGGTGGAGGAGATGGCAGGGCTCCTAGACAGCAGGTGGGGGTCGCCGCCAGCACCCACCCCTTCACCCAGCACCTCCCTCTGAGGGGAGGCAGAAGTAGAGGTAGAGGAGTTGACTGCACTCAGGTGAGGTGGGGGGGCGCTCTGCAGGTCCAGCAGGAAACTGTCCACGTCGGCGCGAGGATATGAGGTAGATCCGTGCTGGTACCTGGCCATGTTGCTGTAGGGCTGCTGCTGCGGAGCCGCCGGGGGCTGCAGTTGATGGTGGTGGGGGTGAGAAGACTGGGGGGTCATGTGGCGACCAACGCCCATGCTCGAGGACAAGGAGCCCTGCAAGAGGCCATGGGGGTGGCCCAACCCAGGGACAGGATTGGCCATGGTGTAGGAGTTGTACATGTCCCTGGAGTAAGTCTCCATGGGCTCCTTAGAGACGGAGCCCATATCAGAGGTCACAGGGCTGGGCTCCTCCTTCACAGGGCACTGGGTGGCGGGGGTTGGTGTGGCCACAGGAGTGCTGGGTGTACAGGGTGGCATCAACCCTGACTCCTGGGCATGGCTCTTCTTCAAGTGGCGGGTCAGGTGGTCCCTGCGGCCAAAGCGCTGCGCACAGCGCGGGCACAAGAAGTCACGGCGCCCAGTGTGTACCACAGCGTGACGCCGTACATCCTTACGAGTGTAAAAACGGCGGTCGCATCGCTCACACGAGTACTTCCTCTCTCTCACTGGCACAGCGGTGTTAGTGTTGCCCTCTGACGGTGGAGGCCTGTCAATATGGCTGCCCAGGTGCTCCAGCAGGGAAGGCGCCCCCTCTGGGCAGGGCAGGCCTGCTGCAGCGCTGTGGGCTGCCACCAGGTGGCGTCTATAACCCAGCTGGGTGTTGTACTGCTTCCCACACTCCTGGCAGTGGAAGAGCTGCCTGCTGGCCGGGTGGCTCTCCTGCAGCTGGCTCTTCAGATGGTCCTGCTGGTGGAACATGGTCTAACAGAAGGAACAGTACTGGCTCTGCTGCTGCACAGGGACTCTGGCCAAGAGCCGGAGCAGACACAGACAAGACTCATGAGGATTCTCCAGAGAGCTGACCATCAGCCTACAGACCTCTGGTCGTTTTGTTAACTTAGAGTGCTAGAATTAATGCTAAGTGCTGTTTGTTGACTGTTTGATGGTCTCTTGTGGCAATGACTAGTGGTCTGTCCTGCCTTACTGGGGCAAGCCTGTGTCCAGCCCTTGGTCTCTGTGACAGCTGCTGCCATAGCAACCCCAAAAGGGGTGCGGTGATGAGGAGCTTTGGAAGCTCTGACTGGGCCTGTGTTTCCTGAGAAGAGCTCTTGTATTGGCCTGCAGTCTATTTTAGTATTCAGCAGCCCTGAACGCCACGGTCACACAGCTGAATCACAGAGGCTGATAAACATCGCTACAGACCTGCAAGACAGAAAAATAACAGTGTCACTTTGTGCAGATGATACCTTTTGGTTTCAATGGTTAGGCAGTGAGAAGCACACTGCATGAGCTGACTTTAAGTAACAATAACTACATAAGAGCAAAGCACAGGTCTGTGTAGTGTAGGGTTAATGTGACAGAGCTGTCAGCTGCCAATCAGGAGAGCGCATTTTACAAGTGACCTGTGACTAAGACCCATAGTTTTTATTTCTCTGACTGTTAAGAAATGTGATGTTTAAGACATTAAAAGGTGAGTCTCACAGGTAAGACCTGTGTGGCATCTACTCTGCAGGTGAAGTGTAACTGGGCAGTGGCTGTGAATACTATATTTCTAATAATGATAGGTATGCTGAAGATAAAACATCAGTAATAAAGAAACTTGTTTTATAACATCAACTTACATGCATATAATATTAATATTTTAAGCTTATCAACTTAGTAGTTCTGCATCAGGACTAGGGCTGGGCGATAAAACGATAATTATCTTGATAGAATTTTCCTTGATAGAAATATAACGAATGTTCGATAAATGTTCGATATAATTAAATCACCCATACACCAGGAAAGGTCACTAATGCACCTTAAACGCTAGTTGCCACCTGCCATTAAACAGAAGAAGACGACGAACAGCCAAACACAGTGGCTGCAGGCTTGTAGATTGAGCGGAATCAAAATAATAGCGGTAGGCGAAATGAGCGACACCAGAGAAAACACAGCTCCAATGACCAGCTCAAAGCAGGACGAAGCCATCGTTAACAGAAAAGGCCACTCAACTTCAGTTGTTTAGAGGTACTTTGGCTATTTGCAGTCCGGCAACAGCCAGCTAAGATGGGAAACACGACAAACCTGTTTCATCATTTGAAACAATATCACCGTTAGAACACGCCGAAAGTAAAAAATTACAGTCTCAGACGAGTGTTGTTAGTGGACCCTCGACAATCATGATAACATTTTTGGCCATATCGCCCAGCCCTAATCAGGACCTCCAGTATTTGGAGCAGCAGCTCATAAAAACTAGGGTGTCAGGTAACGCTGTACTACCCGACCCATACTGGACTTTTGAGGCTGGTACTGAGATTGATATACAATCATGATCCTGATTTTGTTGTTAGTTTTTTTTCCCCCATTGTGAGTGAGATAAATACTGAGTTTACCAAGTAAAAACAAACGTGTCAGTGCTGTCTGTGATGGAGACACGGTCACAATACTGACCTTTCATGTTACTTATCCACCAACACTCTGCAGAAAGCTCATTTATCAGTCTAGCTCTATCACACTGGGTATTTCAATGTGTCTGATACATACTGAATCAACATTTCATATCATCTGTATTAATTGGTTTATTTAACAGACAGTGCACATGAATAAAAGTTGCTGTAAATGAGTTCTGAAGTGCTGGTGGTTCTGTGGCTCAGCTCAAGTCATCCACATTAATTATGGACAGATGTCTCATTGCTCATGCGATGTGATCTCTGGGGCGCTTCACAGTATGCGACTCGAGCGGTTTACCCGTCCTGTTTAATTGTTTTTGAATTGTTCTTAACGTCCATCCTACGTGTGAAATCTTGCGTGTGTTAAGTTATGTCAAAGGTCCAGTGATACGGATTATGGGGACATTTGTGGAGTTTTTTGCACTTTTATGCAGGATATCTCTGGGCTTTTACACCTGCCAGGAGATCGAACATAACGTAGGCGGATATCATGGCGTTATCCCTGGGGTTTATCACCCTCAGTCGTGAGCTTCTCCTATCCCTACAGTTGTCAACAAATGGCGTTGTGCCAGCAAGCATTCCTACAGAGCTTCACAGATCTGATAAAAAGACTAATCGTCAGAAAAGAGGGAGAAGGGGTGGAATACGCCATAGACTTAAGAGTATGGGTCTCAGTGACCGCCGCAAGCTTCCTGCACTACCAACAGTCCTTCTCTCCAACATGCAGTCAATCTGCAACAAGTTAGATGAGCTGGAAGCGTGGGCTAAACTTAAACGTGAAGGGACGGAAACCTGTCTTCTTGCTCCTGCATGGCTCAGCGAATCAGACCGGGATGAGGACCTGTCAGTAAGTGGGTTTGGCAGCCCATTTTGACTGGACCGGTCACCGACGATTACCAACAAGCAACGTGGTGGGGGCATGTGCTTCTACATCAACCAAAGGTACTGTAACACCATTGTGGTCCAGGAGAGGATATGTACCCTTATTTAAGAGGGTGAACATAAGGAAGGCTGCTCGTCCTGATGCCATCTGTGGGTGCACTTTGCACTATTGTGCTGATCAGCTGAGTGAGGTCTTCACTAGACTCTTCCAGATGTGTGCTGAACTTGACCAGATACCTACAATCTGGAAAGCATCCACTATGATACCCATCCCAAAATCAAAAAACCCCAAGGAACTAAATGAGTTTAGACCTGTTGTGCTTACACCCCTTATCATGAAAGATTTTGAGAAGATTTTAAAAGATATGGTTGTCTCCCTGATTGATGGCAAATTAGACCCCTTACAGTTTGCTTATCAAGCTGGTAAAGGTGTGGAGGATGCAAAATTCTTTATTCTAAATAGTGTGTATAAGCACTTCGAGAAACCCAAATCCCATGTGAGACTTTTATTCGCTAATTTCTCTTCAGCTTTTAACAAGATGCAGCCATATATTTTTATTGACTGACTTGCTTCTTATTTTAAATTACCTGATCAGCTTTTGATGTTGCTTTTAGATTTTTTAACAGACAGAATCAAGCAGGTTTTCGACATCTATCCAACATCATGGTCTCAAATACGGGCTCACCTCAGGGTTGTGTTCTGTCCCCCCCTGGTTTGTACAAAGACAGCTGCAGGACTTCTCAAGAGGGCAGCTATTTTGTGAAATTCTCAGATGACAACGCTCTATTGTCTCTTCTTCAGGGCTCAGAGTCAGATCACAGTCGTTCCCTACCTGCCTTTGTCAAATGGTGTGATGATAACTTCCTCGACCTTAATGTAACAAAAACTAAGGAATTAATTATTGATTTCAGGCAAAATAGTATCAAACCAAAAGCTAGCACTATACATGGCAAGGACGTTCAAATTGTTGACACATAAATATCTAGGAACAGTGTTCGACTCTCAACTCAAGTTTGATGTAAACAGAGTTGGTTGTCAAGCATGGACAACAAGGAATTCATTTAATGCGGAAACTTTGGGTCTGTGATACTATTATGTAATTTTTATTTTTAATCATTCATTGAAAGTCTTCTAACTTTCTCCTTTATTTGCTGGTTTAATGGGTTGTCTGTGAAGGACAAGAATAGCCTAAATGGTATTGCGAAGGTCTGCTTCAAGATAAAAGAATCCAACAAAGAGACAGGTGGCCCAGAAAGCAAAAGGAATTATTATTATTATTATTATTATCGGACCATGTTCTGTCTAGTGAATTCACTCTAATGCCCTCAGGTCGGCGTTATAATGTGCCCCTTAGGAGAACAAACCGTTACTAAGTCTTTCATTCCTTCCGCTATCAGGCTACTAAACACTGACAGTGGTCATTTTAAATGACTGTCACATTTTTTTTAAATCAGTTCTTAATATGAAGTATAACAAAATGTTTCATTTGCTGCTGCTCATCGTTTTCTTGTATTTATCTGTTGCCTTTGACATATAACCACTTGTCCAGTGAGTTTTGGAGTTGTGTGTATGGACGGGGATAGCTGCTAATGAATTGCCCTTCTTGGGATCAATAAAGTTGTCTGAATCTGAATTAATTAGACTGATTACAGATGTGACTTGCATCTTTGAGTTTCCAGTATTTAGAGATGTAGTTACTTAATGTTACTGTTCCATTAACTGTGTGTTAAATGTTAGTGGAGTTACTTAATGAGGCCACCTTGTGGTTTTCATTGGGATCATGGATTGTACCTTTAGATGGTACAACATACCCATACTGGACTGTATTTTAAGAGTTTTATGAACATATTAATGATGATATTAATTAAGCATTTTAGAGGTGGATATTCCTTATAAACAAGGGCAATATACACTTCTGTTCAAAAGTTTGGAATCACCTGTTATAGTGATGTTTTTCTTCTTTGCTTCACTAATGGCTATTTTAACAGATAAAAACAGTATAATTCAGACACCAAGTGTATTATTTACATTTGAAATAGTTTTGGCCGCAAAAGATGATTAAAACTTCCATTTAGTCGATGTCCCCAAAGTGTTGGATAACGGGAGAATACCCTTCAACTTTGAATTTGTTTTCCAGTCCAGATAAGCATAAGTGACCCGAGATCATTACTGAACCACAACGCTGCAATTGGGCTCTAAATATTTTGGGGACCCGTTTTTCTCTGGGCCTTCTGCAGTCTACTCAGTGGTTAGACTGAACAGGTAAACTGTGATCCGTCAGTCCATAGTATGTTCAGCTGATATTTGTATTGTTAAGTGAGAGTAGCTTTGCTAAAGCAACACGCCTGTTAATTCCAGCTTGTTTGAGGCATTATTGTGCACTTGGCACTGAAACAGTAACCTGTTCTTATTTAACTGTTGCTCAGAGGGATCTTTGTCTCTTTCTGCCCTTTCAGTCTGGCTGAACCATTGTACAATGTTTTGTATATATACTGCCAGGACCTGGACCACCACATTGTGAATTGGACCATGCCTTAGAATGAGTACCTTTACTATTTATAGTAAATACCTTTAATAGTAATATTTGCATATGAGACTTTGACTTTCACATGATCTGTTCTTCTGTTGTAATGTCACCACTCTCACAAACCCGTTCGCCATGTCTTTATACAAGAAGCTCAGCAGTGGTTATGTTGCTGATGGGACTAAATGAAGACTTTGAGCCCAGAGTACCGAGCTGATGGAGCTGGCGGTGCCATCTTGTGGGTCCTCAGCATGGATCTGGTGGATGATGGAGCTGATGGACTTGGTGGATGATGGCGCTGGTGCTGCTGATGGAGCTTGGTGGTGCCATCTTGTGGGTCCTCAGCATGGAGCTGGTGGTGTAATCTTGTGGGTCCTCAGCACGGAGCTGATAGGTGATGGAGCTGGTGATGTAATCTTGTGGGTCCTCAGCACGGAGACGATGGAGCCGGTGGTGCCATCTTGAGGGTCCTCAGCATGGAGCTGATGGAGCTGGTGGTGCCATCTTGTGGGTCCTCAGCATGGAGCTGCCATGAAGCTTTAATCCGCACCTCTGAAAACCTCCATGTGTTAAGCTAACTGCGGACGTACTGGTCTTGCTAGAACCAAATGAAGCGGAGAAAACTAACTTTCACCCGGGCAGGCTGGTAGGAGCTTTACATAAAGTCTCAAAATCTACCCTGGTAGAGATTGGTGCGGCTGTTGGGACGGGGTCGGTACCAGACCGGGGCTAAATTTCACTGCTAGCCTGGCTGCGTTCACAAAATTCGGCGGCAGAGGTGAAATTAGGTTTAGTGTTCGGATGTTTGCGTGAGTTTTACACCGGGTTTCTACCGAGGGAAGCCGCCGACTCGTGTTCGCATGGCGGTACATGAAGTTAGAAGGTCCGCCGAGCCAACGTGCGGGTTAAAAAACAAAAGAGGAGCGCTTCACTAAGTTGTGTCGGAGTTTGTCTTGCGGGAGCTAACTCCTCTCTATTTTACCGAGCAGCGTTAAACTCCGGCCCCGGACAACGGACACGGACACGACGCTACTTACCGACTGTGCCTCCGTCCCGCTCTCCGTCCGGCCTCCATCCCTTCTCCACATCGACATTTTTGAAACAAGTTTTAAAGATGTTTGTTAGAGTCCGGGCCTGGACTGCTGGGCGCCGCGCTGGGAGCCATGCATTGTGGGAGAGTGACGTCACACCCCGGGCTCAGAGGAACTCCAGCAGGAACCAGATCTGTTTACCCCACAACCCCCCCTACTTCCACTTCCACTTCCACTTACTTTTACACTTACACACACACACACACACACACACATATATATATATATATATATATATATATATATATATATATACAAATATCAATTATTTATTATTGAGAAGTCAGTTATTATTTGTTAATACAGGGTTCCTTTTTAATTACTTTTTTTATCTCACAATAATGCCTGCACATAATATGTCATATAAAACAGCTTGCCACAAAGCACAACTACAAGTATTGTTAAACATTAAAACGTTAAAAATGGAATAATAAAATAAAACTATGCTGAAACACTTCTATGTTTTATGAGGTGATGGGATCCAGAGACCCTGTGAAATCACCTGTATGCAGGATAAGTAGGCTAAATTTCACTCTGTAACATACCTAATATTATTATTAGATACTTAATTACAAATGTTTCTCCTTCACACAGTACTTAAAGATAGAGATAAAGATAAACATCTGGCACAAACTATCAAAAACCGACTGATTTCCAAACATTAGAAGGATTTATGTTTATGCCTGTGGTGTAAAACAGATACACAGACACATATATGGACATGCACACGTGTTAGCAGGTTAAAATTAAATTCTAAAAACTATTGGATCAAAGTGGGTTTACAGAAGTGATTTGAATGAAGTATTGATTTTGTGGCCTGAGTTTGTGGCAGGTCGTTACACAGTTCCAGTTCCCCTTTAGTCTTAAAGCTCATTAGGGAAACATCCAGCAGATTCCTGTCTGAATACCTCAGACTGCATGCAGGTTGACAAGTGGAGAGTAACTCAGAGGTATAAACAATAAGAGCTTAATAGGTAATGAGTAGGATCTAAAAATCTATCTGAAAACCATCTGGCAGTCAGTGTAAGGGGCAAGCAATATGTTCTCCTTCCTTAGTTTTTGTAAGGAGTCTGATTTCTGATTATGTGTGAGAACGTGAAAGTATGATGGATTCAATATCTCTAAAACTCCAAACTGAAAGGATTCTGGTGATATATGATTTATACACTTCAAACATCATACAGGTGTCTGACAGAAAGCCTAATATGAAGCATACGTGTTATATATATATATATATATATATATTGGACATTTATTACACACAACCGAGAATATCACAGGGGTCAGTATTCTTTACATAGCCAGACTTTTCCTGCAGACACATCAAGGTCTGGATGGGTTGGAGGTATTTTACATAATTTATTGAACTTTTTCACTCTGTCACAGGTCTGCTAAATTATATTTTTAATAAGACATGTAATAATAATATTGAATAAAGAAAGATATATGAAAATGTACAAATATGCACATGCTTGCAGACTTATCTTCTCAAATTTGAAAATGTGATTTTGGGTTTCACACGTTACACAAGTGCAGATCTATATTTTATATTCAGCTTGACAATTCTGCAGGCAAAGTTCTACATTTTCAAATAACCAGCCATATTTTCCTGCTCTTTATGTTTATAACTATCTATACTGAATAAGAAAGCTAACACCATCTATAAAAAATAAGGCTTTTTGTTGTAGTTTGTTCTAGGGCTGAAACTAAGAATTACTTTCATTATCGATTAATGTACCAATTATTTTGATGATTAATCAATTAATCATTTGGTCTCAAAAATATCATAATCATAATCACAGTTTCCCAAAGCTCAAGGCGACGTCTTCTAAACTGTTGCAGGATAATTCTCTGTTGATCCACTAATTAATTAATTACTTAATTGATTGACTAATGGTGTTGTGAACTGGCTTGTTTATGGGTTTCCTTTGTCAAAGGATCAGTTGACCTAAGATACAAAAAGTCATATATTTCTCATTGAGCAAGTTCCGATGGATGGAGTTTGCTCAGTATAAAAAGTCTCTGTCTCAGATTTCCTTTCCTGTCACCATTAAGGTAATTTAGTTGCCAGTCACATTCACCCACCAGCTCCATCATTTTGTTTGTGCTGATGACAGCGTTGAAATTTTACATTTGAAAGAGCAGTGTGCTCTTCAGTGTGCCCTGGTTCCTCTGAATAATCCACAGACTTTGCTGTCAACAGTTCTCAGGGGGACTTTTTGGGTTGGAGGTAGAAATCTTAGATATCTCCTTGACCTGCATGGATAGATAATATGCACAACACAATGCAGCAGTGAGGACGGTGGACATACTCTGCCCTGCTGAAATACTGGAATGCAACATCCTTGCTGGAAATCTGTATCTTTGCCCTACTTGACTAAAAAAGCCCTGTGTGTCTGTTACATGATTTAATGACTTATAATGTCATAGTAATGTTGTGGCTCCCAGGTGTGTTTATTCGCCCCACATTAAATTTAGCTGCTGTCTGTTATCGTCCAATGGTAAAAGCACCTTCAAATATGTGCAGATTACTTGTGTACAGCATCTGTTTAAATGCACTATTTGCATGCGGAGGGCTGGACGTTGTTTTGTTGCATTCCTGCGGAGGGTTTGACCTTTGACCTGGTTGTTGCATTCCATAGAGGCTTGTCCTGCAGCAGCACCACAGCCAGCACCACAGCCAGCCCTACACTCACACTGCTTCTGTGCTACAGAGAGACGATGTGTGTTGAGCTACTTTAGACAAGGCACCGGACACAGTAGCGACTATTATCACTGACTAGCAGACACCATCGTCCCGAGCTAAAAGGAGCATCTTGTTTTGGGTCTACATAGTTAACCATTTTGCTAAGCAGCTAAATCGCCATCGTATTGAGGTTGCTTTGTAGACACACACAGCAGGCTAGCCGCAGACACCAGCGCAGAGGAAATGAAGGACAAACAAAAGAGAAAGAAGGAGCGGACCTGGGCTGAGGCGGCTCGCATGGTAAACACTCTATTTTGCGCATTTAATTAGCTGCATGTAAATTATGTATGAATTAATGTAAGGTGATGAATCCAGATGTGTTGTTGTGTTTGGCCATTCTCCTCACGACCACAGCCTGGGCTCTGCTATCATATCATATCAGCTAGCTATTAACATAGCAGTGCTAAGCTAGCCAGCAGCCAGTTTATGTTTGGTTTAAATATAACTGGGGGGCACATTTTATATGTGCTGCATGTCTTTCTGGCTGCTGACATAAAAAGCTATGCTACGCAAAATGCTAACGCTTGCTAGCACGCTAACATCCATGTCTTCTATTTTAAGCTCTTTGTTTGCTAGGCAGCAAGCTAGCTAGCTCTACGCTAATTACCATCTGAGCACCTCAAAAGAAACGCTAGCGCTACGACAAGTTTATACACTCATTGTGATCAAACTTGTCAGTGAAACGCGACCTTGATAAACTCGTAACATCCATGTAACGCCTAACTCGGTGTAATAGTAGCTAATGTTGTTGACCATAATGCACGCTAACGTTAGCAAAGCTAACAGCTAACGTTAACCACTAGCTCAGCTGTCTTGTGAATCCACATTGGCTCTGAATGGTGCAGGAAATTAAAATAAGTCCTGGTAAATAAACCAGACTCTGATCAACTAGAAGCAACATTAATATGTAGGAAACAAGTCACATGAAACAGTTGAAAAGCAAACGTTAAAAGCTGGCGGGTGGGGTGTCGTGGGGGGCTGTTTTCATAGCAAATCAAATGAACTTTATCTAATGAATTAAAATTCACACTGACAACTGAGCAGGTGGCTACATTTCGAATAAGTAAATGTGTGATTGTGGTGAGGGCAAAGGGTTCACTGGCTGTTGGGTCTGTTTTGGACGGGTAGGCCCCTGCTTTCTACTCATACGGCTGGAATATATCATACACTAGTGCAGAGATAGCAAAGAGAAATCTGAGATTTAGTTTAGATTTAGACCAGATTTAGTTCCAGATGAACAGAAAACCACAATGGCTGTCAGCAGTCAGTGTACAGTTACATACATTCCAAACCATGGGTGTGATGCTTAATATCACTCCTTTTGTTTAAACACAGATGGACAATCAAAGGTAGAGTTGGGCCGTTTTGAAAGCATATCCCTATTTTACACTGACTGCAGATGGAGTACATGGGAAGGATTCAGTTTCATGTTCCTCATAGTGGACTTGCAGCTGCAGCCCACCATACACTGCTGGCCACTTGATTAGGTGCACCTCTCCAGTACAACTGCTCTGCCACAGATTCTGCTTTTATGAAGCCTATAGTGGGCAGTTTTTGTTAAAACTCCCAGAAAAGTATTAATTAAACTATGTTTATTACTGAGGCTGTAGTAAGTGGTGGTGTTGTACTACAAAACATATAATAAACATACAGTTAAATGGGCACGTCACTGACAGCGTCAGTTATTATCTTAGTAATAGTAGAATTTATGGCTGAGCTGTATTTTACAGGTGTACCTAATAAAGTGGCCACTGAGTGTAGAGTTCAGTACATTAGCAGCTCCACCATCTGCAGCAACAGCAAAACAAAATCAAATGTCAATATTTCTTATATTTATATTAGCGTTTAAGAATCTTGAGTCCTTTAAGACATGAAACGAGGAGATTCTTGTCGTGCTGTCTAACTGTCAGAGCAGCTGAAGGTTTAATTTATGAATATCAATTGCTTCACGTACATCATGTGAGCTACGAGGAATTCATGAAAGTTACATGCTCAATGTCTTGTCATTCTGTGCTTCTGCACTGTAGGCAGCAGAATTCTCTTATTGATGAAATTGATTAGAATATTGATTCCATTCATGAGAAATACAAAAAGATCAAATAAAAAATCACTTAATGTTCATGATACACTAGGCTTGCCCACACCGCACTCATATATATACCCGCAGTATAGTTTATTCTCGTTTAAACAAAGTTTTATGGGCTTAAGTATTTGTGTATACTTCGATAATATATTTGTGTTGTTGTTTATAGTTGTTTTTAGGCTAATTTCATTTTTAGTCTAGTTTACTACTTAAAATATACTTATAATTGCTGTTTTTGACATCTGTAAAATGTCCCTCTCACTACATACAGTATTTGTATTCATCACATTTAAATATCAATATTCTTATCAGCCTCAAAAATTTGGTATTAGCTGGCTTCTATTCAGAATCGTGAGTCTTTAACAGGTTCATTAACATTAACCTCTGCTACTCTCTCTCTCTCTCTCTCTCTCTCTCTCTCTCTCTCTCTCTCTCTCTCTGTGTCTGTCTGTCTGTCTGATATGCCCCTTCTTCTGTTGATGTTGTTATTGGTGAACTCTGCTGTAAAGACTCTGTAGGTCTCCAGTTTGTTGTAATGCAGGTTCAAGGTCAGGTCCTGTACCAGACCTGTACCAGCTTCCTTTCTATACTTTTAATCATTGCCCTAATAAATAATGGGAAAATAATTTAGTTTGATATTTTTGGTAATTAACTGCTTCTTTTAAAATAGCTGTAAGACCATTTTTGGGATTGTCAATCATGTTGAATCATTAGGAGTCCAGTTTCTCTTGAGTCTGGATTGATCTGGATTTATTTTGTATTCAGGGTTTTTTCTCAACAGTGCAGCAGTGTCGTCGGTCTGTGTGGTAAAAACAATGTGGATGTTTTGCAGGTGTTGGAGAACTTCTCTGATGCACCAATGACTCCCAAACAAATCCTCCATGTCATCCAGACCAAGGGGCTGAAGGAAATGAGGTCACACACACACACACACACACACACACACACACACACACACACACACACACACAAACACACACAGTTGTGTACTGCTGTTGGGTTGAAGCTGATTGCAGTAGGAGGATTTGTTTGTTTGGAGTGTGTGGCAGAGCTGAACCTCAGTGTAGAGCTACAGGATGAAAAGCACAGTGTATCACTGCTTCCTGTAGATACCCTGTTAATTGATAAACATAACAAGGTGTATAATATGGAGCTGGACTCACACTAGAGGTACTCTGTCATATCAGCAACACTTTAGTTATTCCACACTGTTCTCGTCTCGGGTCAGACAAGTAGAACTTTTATTCCCATGTTGAATTGATTATCTTTAGTATTTGCCAATATTCTAGCAGTTAGGGAACTGATAACACACCAACTAAATGTGTTTCTAACTGAGGTGTTTTATTTCCTTCTACACGGACTACTTGGCCTGCTGCTGACCTAAACAGGAGGTAGGTTGGAGGACCATAGACACTTATCACCTCTACTTATTTTCATGCTCTGTCTGTCATTCTCTAAGGCCTCTGCTCACTCAACAATACTATAACTGTACACCATTGCACCTGAAGGAAACACTCAGTGATTGTTATAGTGGCCATGTTTGATGAATGATGATAATTCAAATGGGAACATCAACTTGAGCTGGAAAGAAATCTGGGTGCCAGAAAAGAACCAGCGAGTGTATCTTTATTTTAACACTATCACAATTAGTGAATTGGTTTGATCAAGTTGTCAATTGGCAGGAAGCATTGGCTTCCCCTGTCAATCCAAAGTAACGTCTATTTTGAAGCTAATAACAATGTTTTTTTTCACCAGTTGGTGCCATTTATGCTAGCTGCTAAATATCTGTCAGAAAATCATCAAGTGATGCAAACCTCATTTACTTTGAGATTTCCCACACTGCCAAACTCACAGTCCACAGAGGCATTTTCTCCTGAGGAGGCCATCTTTGTCTGAGAAAAAATGGTACACAATACTTTTGTAAATGTAGTGTTTCACTGGCCCCACATGCATCAGGGCAAAGGTCAGAGAACCAAAGTAAATACTTTCTACATGATGGGTTAGTCCCTTAGCTATTTGTAGACAAAGGTTAGACATGTTCATGGATCACATATGAACATTGATCTGACTGAACGGAGTCATAATGAGTGAACAAACAGAAATGACTTAAGAGAAAGGGATTATTACTGTGTCATTTTTAACAGACTGTGATAAAAACTCAAAGAAAAAAACAATACGCCAAGGAAATGTGATATTAGACGAGATAATATCTTAAATGATATCCTGGAAAAGCAGATGAATGGAAAGGGAGCCTGAAACTTTCTCACACCATCACACATCTTCACATCATCGTCTTTTAGAAGTTTGACATTTTTGTAATAGATCATGAAAGATTTGAGGACTTTAGAAATATGAAGTTGAGTATTTACAGTAACATGCAACTTTCTGTTCAGTGCTGTATTTTATTATGTTGCTTAATTATAGTTACAAATAAAGTAGAGTTTCATTGGCTTTTATTAGGGGTAGGAGATATAGATAAACTCCTTTGTCATGGTATATGTAATTTTATATCGTGATATAAAACTATACTATACTTCTATCATATACTATACTTCTATCATATACACAGATCAGCCATAACATTATGACCACTGACAGGTGAAGTGAAGAACATTGATTATCTCGTTACAATGGCACCTGTCAGTGGGTGGGATATATTAGGCAGCAAGTGAACATTTTGTCCTCGAAGTTGATGTGCTGGAAGCAGGAAAAATGGGCAAGCGTAAGGATGTGAGCGACTTTGACAAGGGCCAAATTGTGATGGCTAGACGACTGGGTCAGAGCATCTCCGAAACTGCAGCTCTTGTGGGGTGTTCCCGGTCTGCAGTGGTCAGTACCTACCAAAAGTGGTCCAAGGAAGGAAAACCGGTGAACCGGCGACAGGGTCATGGGCGGCCAAGGCTCATTGATGCGCGTGGGGAGCAAAGGCTGGCCTGTGTGGTCCGATCCAACAGAAGAGCTACTGTAGCTCAAATTGCTGAAAAGGTTATTGCTGGTTCTGATAGAAAGGTGTCAGAACACACAGTGCATCGCAGTTTGTTGCGTATGGGGCTGCATAGCTGGAGACCGGTCAGGGTGCCCATGCTGTCCCCAGTCCACCGCCAAAAGCGCCTACAATGGGCATGTGAGCATCAGAACTGGACCACAGAGCAATGGAAGAAGGTGTCCTGGTCTGATGAATCACGTTTTCTTTGACATCATGTGGATGGCCGGGTGTGTGTGCGTTGCTTACCTGGGGAAGACATGGCACCAGGATGCACTATGGGAAGAAGGCAAGCCGGCGGAGGCAGTGTGATGCTTTGGGCAATGTTCTTCTGGGAAACCTTGGGTCCTGCCATTCATGTGGATGTTGCTTTGACACGTACCACCTACCTAAACATTGTTGCAGACCAAGTACACCCCTTCATGGAAACGGTATTCCCTAATGGCAGTGGCCTCTTTCAGCTGGATAATGCGCCCTGCCACACTGCAATGGTTCAGGAATGGGTTGAGGAACATGACGAGTTCAAGGTGTTGACTTGGCCTCCAAATTCCCCAGATCTCGATCCAATGGGGCATCTGTGGGATGTGCTGGACAAAGAAGTCCGATCCATGGAGGCCCCACCTCGCAACTTACAAGACTTAAAGGATCTGCTGCTAACGTCTTGGTGCCAGATACCAGAGCACACCTTCAGAGGTCTAGTGGAGTCCATGTCTCGACGGGTTAGGGCTGTTTTGGTGGCAAAAGGGGGACCTGCACAATATTAGACAGGTGGTCATAATGTTATGGCTGAGCAGTGTGTGTGTATGTATATGTGTGTATATATATATATATATATATATATATGTATATATATATATATATATATATATATATATATATATATATATATATATATATATATATATATATATATATATAGCAAAGTTTACGCAGAATCTATATAGCAAAGTTTACGCAGAATCTATTAAGAAACTGTCAGGTGTTTACCAACTGCAACACACTGGATTAGCCAAAAACAAAGTACTTTATCACAGTGATTCAAATATACAACATTATTACTATTATGAATATACAACATGAAACGTCACATCAGTGTCGCACACATCCAATCTGATCTGTGTGTCTGTGTGTGTGCGTGCCGCGCAGTGGTACAGCTCCTTTGGCCTGCCTGGTCACCATGCTGCACTCCCAGGTGAGGGGTGACCGAGTCAAGAACAGCATCTTCTTCAAGCTGCCTGGACGGATGAGCCTGTTCACTCTTAAGGTACTCAGACATCATCGCCTTCACTCTCAGCGCTTCAACACTCTGCTGATGAAACTCATTTTGTCCGTTTGTCCGTTTGCATTACATCATCAATTGGTGAAAACAATTTGACACAATTACTCAAGATAATCCACAGGTTCTTTTCTACTGAAGTCCACCTGCTGACCGACTTATTGATGAGAGGCTCTAGGTAATGATGCTGCTGAAGAGGATGCAGATACACAAAGTTAGACCAGCTGTTTTTGTAACACTAGTTGATGGGTGGCTGTAATTGCTTCCACCACAGGGTGAAACTGGCCTGTTATGTCACATCTTATTTTGAATACTTCAGTGTAGCAGTGGATTTGAGGCATCCCATGATAGGAGAAAACTTTCTAATGTGTATCACACATGCAGAGAACACTGCTGTTCTTCAAATGAGAACTCTGTACTGTTTACACTCTGTAGAAGAATGCCCTCCAGTGGACAAAGACAACATCAGAGTCGGAGACACCAACAGAGCCGGCCAACAGCACTGCCACCCCGTCTTCAAGCAGCAGCACTCCAGCAGCAGGCTCGGCTGTGGCCCCGGTCGGACCCACTGAGGCCACTGAGCAGGAGAGCTGCGACTCCACTGAGACCACCGCTGCTGCCAGCGGAGACAATGACGGTAACACCACACACTAGTGACCTGTTTTTACCAGAGGCCTCTCCAATAGGGTTTTTTCCATTATGGGGGGGGCTAGTCACGTTGAGCACAATTTGACATTGAATTTCCATCACAGTATGGCGGGGCTTACCGTTCTCACCTGATCACGTGTGGGGGGTTTCTAGCCGCTGACGTAACCAGAGCGGCGCTTTTGTCCTTGCGTTGGTGTAAAAAACAGCAATCAGTATGGACACCCTATGAAGGAAACTCCTCCCAACCACTTGCAGGGTTTCCCCAAGGAGAGCTGAGGTGGTAAGCCACCTGGATCCTGAAGCTCCCTGTCTCATGGTCAGCTCAGTTAGTGGATGAGGGCCTAATCAGAAGTGACACTCATTAAATATCTGCCATGTACTGTGTGAAATGGTGCCTCTGCTCTTTTTACTTCCCATTCTCCAGTAGTGTAATGCCAGTGGGGGTAATTCTTGCACTGAATGTCTTGGTGATTTCAATCTGTACCGGCTTCCTCTCATTTGTGCATACAAGTAGCCAAACAAATGTGCATAAGCATTAAAACCACCAGCCAGATTGCCAACATACCTGTATCAGTGTGTATATGCACATTGTAAATATTCATAAAGTCCAAAGGCCTTTCATGAACCTGTCTAGAAATATTGAGTTGAATCATTCTTGAGGTTGTAGTGATGACCACATGTGTAGCAGTATGGGTACTCTGTTAAAATGGTGCTGGATCTGTAGCACTCTGTGCCCTTTTTCCTTCCACAGTGTGTGTGTGTAACACTGAGCTTGTCGACTGCATGGTGCGATAACGGTGCCAATAATACAGACTAAGCCACACCCCTGTCAGTGAATGTCGCCCTGTGTTAATAGAAGCCAAAACACGAAAGCAGCTTCAACTCAGATAGAAGCTGCTGTTTTATGATCTCTGCTAAGACATTAATGGAAAATATGTGATAATTGTCACTGCAGTGTGTGTCAGAGTCAAAGTTGGGAGGTAAAGGTGAGTTTCAGGAAGGAGCCGCTTGTGTCTATTATGTTTTATGTTGCACACCCATCTTGTAAAAGTTTATAGAGTATCTCCGCTGTTTAGAAGTGTTTGTGACGAGTGGAGCTGTAAATGTGTTTTTCCCGGACCTGAAGCCTCAGTGGATGAGAGCTCGTCCAGCGCCTCCTGTTCTACAGAGCTGCAGACTCCCAGCCAGCCTCAGACCCGCCTCAGCAGGGCAGCAGGACAGCAGGGACGAACAGACGCACAGCAGACCCAACATGCTCAACATGCCCAGACCAGACTGAGCCGCTCGAGACAGGTCAGCACCCTGCATGAAGCCACTGGCCGCTCCGTGTTTACAATGGAAATTATAACGTGTTGATTAGTAAAGGATTTGAGAGCAATTGTCGCACTGTTTGTTTCAGAGTTGAATGTGAGTAGTGTTAACTCCTGAAGGACTATCTTCAACCAGTTTAAGGGCCTTTTCACACCTGAAAGTCCAAACCAAGGTTTGAGTTTTTGTTGCATTTGATCCAGTTAGTTTTGGTTTCACATTGCAATTATGCAGTGCACGACAGAACTACACATGACTTACCTACATCCTGTCGTCATGTCCTATGTAAGCTGCGTCTCCATACTTGCAACTGACTGGTTTGTAGATGGGCGTGCGTCTGGCGTCGGTGTGTTGTCAATCCAGCAGGCAGCCTTCTATCGCAGTTTGAATGATTGGAGAAAAAAAAGAAATGAACAGATTCATTTTGTTGCCGCTACAATAATATTATTAGTCAATGTCAATTAAACATTTGGTCTCCTCCTGTGCTACCGCGGCTCGTTTTGTTTTGTTGCGTTGTTTTTCCTTTTTCCTGTTCTGATGACAGTCTGCCAGAACTTTCTGTAATTGGTTTGAAAGTCTGAACCATCCAAATAAATGTTTTCACATTGGGAAATGAACCAAACCTTGGTTCAGTTTGATCCGAACTGAGACCACCTGCAGACCACGGTTTGGCTGTTTGGTCCGGGCCATGATCTGGGGGAGGTTTCATGGCTGTAATTTTGGTTTGGATCAAACTGAAAAGTCTGAAAGTCCGGACCAAACGAGGCAGGTGTGAAAGGGCCCTTAGCCATGCGTTTGGACTTGATCTGTAGAGGGACAGGAAAACAGTGCTATTTAACATACTGACTGTAGAACTGTGTGCTGTCTCCACCTGTTGTTGCTACAGTCAGGGAGGCAGAGGAAGAAAGCAGTCATGATGCCTCGTGTTGTCCTCACCCCTCTTAAAGTGAATGGAGAGCACGTCCCCTCAGGTAAGAAGCACTCTTTTGTCCTGAGAACAGTGGCATTAAGTACACACCAGTAATGAAAGTCAGAATTCAGAATGCTGGTGGGGCTGACAGGTCAGACCGCAACAATATCCTGAAGTAAGCATACTAATAAAACAATAAAAATGGGTTTTATTGAATCCATTCACTGACAATCTGAAGGCAAGATATCCTGTAAAATCCCCTTTGTGAGTGTGCGTGTGTGTGTGTGGTCTTTGGTGTTCAGCTGCATGAACCTACAGATAGCTTTAGCATCAGGCAGAGCAGCTCAGTTAAACACATGTTTTTTGCTGTGGCAGGGCCCATGAAGAGGAGTCGAGGAGGGGTGGATGTAGACTTTGAAACACCAGGCTCCATCCTGGTCAACACCAACATCAGAGCCCTCATCAATGTGCGGACCTTCTCAGCCTTCCCCACACACTCGCAGCAGCAGCTGTTGCAGTTGCTACCAGAGGTGGACCGACAGGTGTGTTGTTTTTCCGTCCTTACAGTTTATTCCCAGCTTTTATGTCCATAGTGATGTTGCATCCCCTAACATAACTATCACACAAAGTATTAGAAATCAGAAAAGAATAAAACCAGTATTTTGGACTTTTAGTGCAGCAGCAGGAGTCAACATTACAGACCATCGTGGATTTAAAGCTAAATAGGTACTCATTGTGTTGCTGGGTTTGTCATGAATTGCTGTTAATTAGGAGAAAAAGGCCCAAACATGAAACACTACTCTACCTGGGCATCACCTTTGATGTGTGATTGACAGACATTAGTCTAATTAGTGTTGACAGAATGCCAACCTGCAATCTGTGAATTGTTGGACAATGAAAAGACTATTACAAGAGGAACGTGTACATTTTGTCACATTATGTTTTTTTTTTTTTACCATAAAACTTAGAAGCTTATTCCATGTGACAAAGAAAGGGATATTTGTGCTGTACACAAATGTCAGCAGTCAGCTTGGAGATACAACAAACTGAACTAGTGTGTAATTTAGGGCATTGCAGTATGCTAGCTAAGTTGTATTTTGCATAGTTGAAGTTTTGTGAAGCTCAGCTCAGTCACACACACACTGTGAAATACAGGACTTGTTTTGTCATTTTTAGGGTCAATTTGACATGTGTGAGGCAAAGCCCACTTTATTGCTGTGTGTATTCATTGTTTTACTGCTATTTGTACATTGTGTCCTCTCTCTCCTTGCAGATTGGACCTGATGGTATGGCCAGACTGAGTAGTTCAGCTCTCAACAATGAGTTCTTTACCCATGCCTCCCAGAGCTGGAAAGAGAGGCTGGCTGAGGGTAAGTGATTGATCGATCAATCATGGACAAGTGGCCACATTTTACTGAGACTTCTGAGATGTTTTGATTACAGGGGAAAGGACCTAGAGATATCAGAAGCAAAAAGTAACCAAAAGGTTGTTATGAAGAACGTGAGGAAATCATAAATACCATCAGTGAAATCCCAACAAGAACCCCAATTGCTAAAAGGCAACAATGTGCTCCAGCATTCCTCACATGGTGTGAATGAAAAGAAGGCTGTACAGTGTAGAAATACACAACAAAAACCACTTCCTGTCCAATCTTTATACTTCTGATTGTAGCACTGCCCTGGAACATTTCTGAACACCAGCTGCTTATTTTAACAAGTGAAAGGCAGCTAAGTCAGGTTCATACTGAAAATTATTCTGGTTTATGTTTCAAAAGTTCAGTTGTGGAGCTTCTCTTTTAATCCTTCACGTGTTTGACCCGTTTAGGTGAGTTCACCCACGAGATGCAGGTGCGTTTCCGGCAGGAAATGGAGAAAGAGAAGAAGGTAGAGGCATGGAAGGAAAAGTTTTTTGAAGAGTACCACGGGCAAAAGTAAGAGCCAACCCATTTCATCCAAGTCTGAATTCACTGTTCACACAGCAGCCATATTAGGTCATATTTGTGGTGGTTCATTTGAAGTTAGAATATTGTTAACATTGACAGCAAGTGTCAATAGTATTATGTAGATATTTATTTTTGACTGCATTCATTTCCACCCCCCTTTGCTGTCCTCCATGTAGTTTAGACAACTGGAGTATGACCTTCATCAGTCATGGCCACCGTGATGTGCAGACAAACGTCAGTGTTTCCACAATGTGCTATAACGTAGTTTGTTTACCTGCAGGTCCGGCCTGACGCAAGAGGAGTCCCTAAAGCTTACCATGAGTGAAGCCAGTGAAGTTGCAGCCAGTGTGCTGGACAGTGATGTGGCTGTGGTTGCAACTGGTGCCCCCAAGAGACGCAGCGTGGGTCGGCGGAGGAGAGATGGAAGGATGAGGAGACGCACGCGGGCTGACCTGCGCCGCAGAGCCCGCAGGACCCTCTGCAAGGCCACTCCTCCAGCCCTGCAGTCTGCAGAAGCAGCTGAGGCCAGCGCTGCACTGGACATCTCAGCAGTCTCTATTGGCTCTCCCATGTCCGACAACACGGTGATTCAAGGCGAGGTGGTGCTGCAGGCTGAGTGTGGCGTGGAGCTCCCAGCTGAGAATGTCTCTATGGAGCCAAAGCCTTCTCCCACTCCAGAGGCAGTCACATTGCCAGCCCCCACTCCCACTCCCACTCCCACTCCTACTCCTACTCCCACTCCCACTCCCACTCCCAGCCCCAGCCCCAGCCCAGCCTCCACAAGCGCAAACGAAGACCCCGAAGTTACGGCCCGCCTGCTCCCAGAGGAGGCAGCACCTGTACTGGCTTCCACCTCCTCTCCTTCTTCCTCCTCCTCTTCTTCTTCGTCTGCCTCCTCACCCGCTTCCTCACCCTCCTCACCTTCTGATAGACAGGGAGCTTTTGCCGCAGGCCTGGACTCCTCTTCATCCTCCTCAGCATCCTCCAGTGCCGCAGTCGCCGCTGATCCCCTGGATGACACTGCCTCAGTGGTCACCTCCATCACAGGGGGTACCGCTACCAGCAGCCGTGAGAGCAGCCCCTCAGCCAGCCCAGCCACCACCCCTGTACCCAGCGCCCAGCTCAAGGAGCAGAAGAGAAGGCCAGATGAGACTCAGGCCTTCTCCAGCTTCCCCGAAAAGAGGCCGCGGCTCGACGACCGTCAGTCCTTTCGTACCACAATTGACAGTGTCCGTTCGGAGAAGCCGCAGCCGACAACAGAGGAGCCCAAGGTGCCGCCCATCCGGGTAAGACTTTGTTGCATAAACCTCAAAGCTCCAAGGCTCCTTATCTGTTCACACGATTTGTGCACAAAAATAATTTGCTTGTTCAGAAATGAGTTGACCCACTGTCCTTGTGTCTCTCTCCCAGATTCAACTGTCCAGAATCAAACCTCCCTGGGTCAAAGGGCACCCCACCTACCAGATCTGCCCCCGGATCGTGCCCCCCGGCGAGGGCTCGCGGCGGTCGGGGACGGGGGGCGCGCGCACCCTGGCGGACATCAAAGCCCGCGCCCAGCAAGCCCGGGCCCAACGCGAGGCCGCTGCTGCTGTTGCAGCCACTGGCGACGGGGCAGGCCCGACCGGGGTCAGGCTGCGGCCTGCTGCTGGGCTACCGGATTGCAGCAATGGACGACGAGCGCGAGAGCATCCAGGACCTATCGAGCCCGGAGGAGGAGGAGGAGGAGGAGGAGGAGGAGGAGGAGGAAGTGGAAGAAGGGGAGGTAGTGGGATGGAGGAGCCGGGATCGTCTTCAGGCACTAATTCGTCTGGAACACAACTACAGCTTCTCAATGTAGAGCCCACGCCCCAGCCTTCCCCTTCCCTGTCTACTACGTCAACCTCCATGTCTTTGGAGCTCCCACAGACCCCAAGCCCTTCTCGAGAGGAGTCAGCTGGGGGGCCAGAGGCTGGAGAGGAAATAGAAGCAACATCAGCCAGTGCCCAGAACTCCTCCAATGGACTCACAGACAAGGCAGCTGACTCATCCTCTCCAGAGCCTGACACTGTATCTGAGTCTTCGGCCACCCAGCGGGCCAGGCAAAGCCAGGTGCCTGAGTCTGCTGCTGCCCCCTCAGAGAGGGCAGATCAGGGTTGTGAAAAACCCTCGCTGGCCCCAACCTCCATCCCAGATTCCCTCCCCAGGTTTGGGGCTCAGGGTGTGGATGTTATTCAGACGTTGGCCAGCTCCTGTCAGCCCAAAGAGCAGGTACAAGGAAAGGAGGCTGGACTGGGTGGTGTTATCCAGCATGGTTCCCACCATGTGGACCCCCAAGACGTGTTCTCTCACTCAGCTACAGAGAGACAGCAAACAGACCTATCCTCTCCCCAGCATGTGGATTCTGTTGGAGAGAAAGATGACGAGGCTGGGACACATAGCGACTCCACTGAAACTGCTTCGGACTGTGAGAATGAGAGCCAAGAGGATGAGCAACAGCAGCCTGACCAGGACTGGTGCCCCCAACTGAGCACCAAGAGAAATGGCCAGCTGGTCATCTGCAGCCCTCCTCCTCAGAACCAGCAGCCAGTCATCCAGGCCCACGTGTCCAGCCGCCAAGGTCAGACCGTCATTCAGCCTTGTTTCCCCAATGGCCTGCCTCACCCTACGTACAGCCGCTCCCATTCCCAGGACCACCAGTCTCTCCCCACAGCCCACCCCCAGGGCCTCAGGGACACCAACGTTGTGGTCAAAATGGAGCCTGGAGATGATTGTAGAGTCTCCAGACAGAGCTCTGCTGAAGAGGAGTGTCGTGGAGGTTTAAAGCCATCTGTCACTTACCCAACTGCTGCAGCTGCCTCCAAGAGACTGGCCAGCTCAGCCAGGGCAGTGTCCAGTGTGGAGGCCAACAACCCTTTGGTCACTCAGCTACTACAGGGCAGCCTGCCCCTGGAGAAAGTTCTGCCCTCACACTCTGCCAACAGGCTGGAGATCAACCGATTGCCAGGACTCCAACCCAGACCACCAGTGGCAAGGACCCCAGGGCCACGTAATAGGCCTGAGGTCTCAGCCCAGTCTCCTAGCCCAGAACTGACTGCAGCCTCTCAGATCCACAACAAGTCTCCAGCAGGCCGCCCAGTCTCCTGTCTGATGGAGGCCCCAGCCGCATCGCAGTATCAGTCCCAGCAGGCCCCCGGGGCTGTCCCAGTCATCACCTCTCTGCCACCCTCCTCATCCTCTTCCAGTTCTTTGTCCTACAGAAGTAAGTCAGACCATAGCTCTCAGACCGCTGTGGAGTCTGCAGTTATCAAAGACTCTCATGGTCCTCAGCCCTCACAGGGGGCAACTCCAGACCGGCCCCAGCCGCCCCACCGGACCATGCCTAATGGCCCCTCTCCTCCTCATGCAGACCCCTGTCCCACAGAGGTGGTGCCTACTATTAAGATCAACTGGCGCCCCCCACAGTCTCAGCTCCCCCACCCTCACCAACAGCAGCTGTCTCCTGCACCCACTGTAAAGAATGAAGTCGGTGCACGGCCCTCTTGCCAGGCTCTTGCCAAATCCTCCCCCATTAAACCCATGAGAGTTACCAAAAAGGAGCCTGGGAGCTCTATGGACGGCTACCTGAGTGGAGGGGCGATGGAGGGACTCCTCAACATGGAGATGACTTTAGCCAGGATGGCAAAGAAGGAGTACAGCAAAGCTCCCTACTCTGGCTCTCCCTCCTCCTCCTCCCCCTCCCCCTCCTCCTCTGCCTCCTCTCTTCCCTTCCAGCTCTATGGGAAGTTCCCCAAACAAGGTGGAGGTGTTGGAGGAGTAAGCTACACAGCCAATGTTTCAGTGATGGACAATGGCGGTTTCTCCCGGAGCATGGCGGACAGCGTGCTCCAGCTGCGCCCCCGCTTGGCCTCCAGCCAGACCACCTTGAGCATCCAGGCCTTTACTGACAGTACGGCCGAGGAGGTGGCCCTCAAGTGCTCGTGCCGCCTCAAAGCCATGATCATGTGCCAAGGCTGCGGTGCCTTCTGCCATGACGATTGCATCGGGCCCTCCAAACTGTGTGTGTCATGTCTGGTGGTCAGATAGTATGTTGAAGTCCCTGTGCACTGTAGAACTGCTCTCTGTACAGTATCAGCAGCAGGACTGGGGGGCTCCACAGTATACAGAAGCCTGATTAGGGTAGGGCACACAGAAGGAGCCTGACAGGCAAGATTTGCCTTGTATAATATAATTGGTCTGTATTTTTTTGTTGTTGCAGATTTTCAGATTTTTTTAGCTGTACTGATATATTATTATTATTATTATTGTTATTATTATTATTCTTGTGAATTTGGGGCATGATTGATTGTAAATTGTGCCTTTTTTGTTTTCTCTCCTCAAAAACATTTACCTCATCTTATCTTGCTCCACCTGTCATCAGTTGGTGGCCATCATTGTTTCAGTCCCTCGTTTCCTCAGCAAACAGGGACTTATTGTGTCTTTGTGCAAAGAAGTATTTTTTTAACCATTAAAATGAGTAAATGACGTTGTTTACTGGTTTGTGTTTTGACTTATTTCATGTTTAAACTCCCGTTTGTACTTAAAGTTCAGTACGATGAACAAATAAAGTGATCATTGAGTGGTGATAGGGTCCTTCAATCCTCCATACTGCCCACCTCCAACATGAGAGTCCACACCACAAAATTAGATTTTGATCCGATACCATGTAACACCAGGGATAAAGAGACTGAGAAGTAGTGTGGTTTTAACTGATCAGTGATCAGGTAATGGCTTCTCCTGCTTCAAGATGACAAAGATGCTGTGAAGACAAACTTTACATTTCAACAAAGTATGAACAAACAGTATGTAACACTTTCCCACAGCAACAAATAATATATGGAAACTGCTGTGTTTACTCAAAGTATAAGACCTTATTATTTCTAACAGTCCTACATCTGAAAATAATAGTTTGTAAAAGTTTTGAGTCAATACAGAAATACAATCAGTCCAGTCCACATTTACTGCGGGTTAACCTTTATTTCAAGAGCAACTTAAAGACTAATCCATACACAGCCATCATTAACACATAGACAATACAAAATAAATATTCACCATCACTTTGTTCTTCATCACCAAATAAATATCAAATATGTGCAGCTCAATATTCCCAGTGTATTGCAATGTACTCAAAATAGTTTGTGAAAATAAAAAGGAAAATCATAGAAACAGAAGCACCAAAAAAGAAAGAAATCTTTAGAAAATTATTAAAAAACTTTTAGTTACAAAATATTTGCACTTAAAAAGATCCCAGTATTTTAAATAAATAATAAGATATATAAAATAATTCATAGTTGATATCTTAAAATATTTCCTCTTTGTTCAGCAATGCAGAGGAAATGATTCCCTTCTCTTGGTTACTGTTTAAAATCTTCTAAGGTAGCATTTTGAAATAAGAAATAAACTTAATAAATAGATAATGACAATAAATAGGCCAACATAAAAAATAATACAGCAGACATGAATAAATAAGTTATTAAACCAACATTTGCAGGGGACTTAAATAGTTACACAGCAATAGTAAGAATTAATCTACAAACTAGTCCTGGAGGTGCAACATCACTATGCTCATATAGAATACTATCAACATTATTGAGTGGAGACGGGATATGTTCACTAACTAAGAATCTGCTCAGCTCAGGCTGTATACTGCACTCTGTCACACCTTCAGATGCTCACAGTAACAGTTTGATTCCAGTGTGCCACCACACACTTTACATCCACACCCTAATGCGTCCACGCTCATACCGTTATAAAGCAACATGCAAACAGCAAACAAACGCAAATAACAGATGACAAAGTTCCAAATGAGAATTAATTACAGGATCTAAAGGGTTCGAAAGAAAGATTGGTGCTGTCACTGTGATGCCCCGCCCCCTGCCCTCCTCCTGTCCGTCACACCTCAATGCCCTTTACCGCCTGGTTGATGGACTCGAGCAGAGCCCGGTTCTCAGGGTTCTGGTAGCAGTCTTTATTGGTAAACATGTGGGTCAGGGTTTCCACGTAGCTGTCGAAGTTCTGCTCTGACAGCGGCTCCTGCTGAACACACACACAAGTCCGAAAGTTACAAATCCTGTCCACAAAGTTTCAGTCAAGCCAGGTGAGTCTTTTCAGAGTTAACTTCTACTTATTACTCTTCACACAGAATGAAACACTAGTCACAGTTGAGCACATGATCTGCTGCTGGACATTTTCACCTCCGAATCAAGAAAAATCAAGTTATATGCTTGTTTTAAAAAAGCAGTAATCAGAACTGCAGCTCTGAACTGTGGTTGGAGACCTGGTTCTGAGCTTATTTGGCCTCATTTATCCAAAACACAATTTCTGCCTCTCATTCACCCGTTTACACACACACTCACGCTGATGACAGCAAGCTAGCATGCAGGGTGCTGGCCAACCATTTAGGGGTCAGTGGTGTTGCTCAAGGACACTTCGACAGGAGGAGTCGGGGATCGAACCTCCTGATCCATTTGAGGATGTTTTTACTCTGTAAGTCCAGTAAGCGTCAAGTATTTTCGTTGAGTCTCAAGTAAAAAGTATTTGCTGAAACTCTTTGATTTGATGGAGAAGGTCTTTGTTTTGCAGGTCACATGTAAGCTTCAACGTCCCAAGTCAAGACCGGTGAGTCTTAAGTTACCTGGTGGACCAAGTGGATAGAAAAGGAGAGTTTTACTGTGTAGATGGTTTTAGGAACAATGTTAGCATGTAAGCATGCTAATTAGCAGTAAACACAGAGTCCAGCTGAGGCTGATGGGAATGTCATTAGTTCAACAGATATTTGGTCACAAACCAAAGTACTGGACACATTAACGTGTTGACCTGTGCGTAACGTTACATCTCTATGTGGAACTATACTGTGCTGCTGTATGTTCTCTTTCCTCCTGCTCTCTCCCGCTCCTAGCTTAACCGGTCGAGGCAGATGACGCCCGCAGAGCCTGGTTCTGCTTTCGAGGTTTCTACCTGTTAAAGGGAGTTTTTTCTTGCCACTGTCGCATAGTGCTTGCTCATGGTGGGAACTGTTGGGTCTCTGTAAATATAAAGAGTCGGTCTAGACCTGCTCTATACGAAAAAGTGCCCTGAGATAACTTTGTTATGATATGGCGCTATATAAATAAAACTGAATTGAATTGAATTGAATTGAACCTGATGATGGCACTAGATGAAAAGTCAGAGGATCACCAAAGTTATTACAGTTCATCCTGAGGGGAACATGAATGTTTGAATTTCATGGCAATCCATCCAATTGTTTTCGAGACATTTCAGTTAAAACCACAAATGTCACCCTCATGGTGGCGCTAGAGGAAAAGTCAGGATCACCAAAGTCACTTAACCCTCTGGGAACCATGAATATCAGAACAGTGTGAGTCAGTCCATCCAGATGTTTCACAGTTACAGCTTTGATCATCAGTCCCTTCTATCGGTCTACCATGGATATGTTTCTTCTTCTTGTGTTACAGAGAGATTAGAGGCTTGGATCTCAGGACAGAGAGAATGTAAGCTGATAGGACAGAACAGATCGAGTCCATTCAGGCTAAACTGATTATCTTTGGTAGCCCAGATGTTCAAGCTTTTGGTTAAAGGTTACAACTGAGTACTAATAAGATTGAGAAGATTATTTGCTTCCATGGAGTCGAGATATCTCAGGGCTTTAAGTGTGGGAGAGGAGGGGCAGGAGGGCATTATTTCCTCCTAGTTTGTCCTCTTTTAAAACAAACCAGAAAACACTGTGTACTCACCATGGTGGGCAGCTGGATGTTGGCCAGGCTGCGGATCAGGGCCTGACTCAGGCCAGAGAGTTCCAGGAACAAGGCCTCATTCCTGTCCTCGATCTGTTTATTCTCCTCCTCCATGTTCTGCAGGTTCTTCTCCATTGAAGAGATCTGAAGCAGAGACAGACACACAACACAGTCCTGAAGCAGAGAGCTTGACAATACAAGATGAAATATTCACTGTCCACACTTTTACAGACGTCCTCATCCTGCAGTGAGCAGCTGAGCTCACCTGAGTGTGCAGGTTCATCATGTCGGCCTCCATCTCTGAGTTGGACTCGTGCAGCTCGTTGATCTCAGTGTTGAGCTGCTTGATGTCTTCGTCGTTGTCCAGAACTGAGCGAGAGCAACAACAGCACAGGTAACGGTTACTCTGGCTGTCACTGATCTGCTGCATGTAGCTGCAACAGGTCTGTTAAACTGGAGAAGACGTGGGCTCCTATCTGTGAGTCGGTGCATGTTATGTGTTGAATGTTGATGTTTTGGTCTTAGCATTAGTAATAATAATTAGTAATTAATAATAGTTTGGCAGACATGTGGGACATGCTGTCAGGCAGAAGTAGGGTCTCTTACCATCACTGGCTCTGAACTTTGCAGTGATAAACTCATCTCCAGGGAACTTGGCTCTCTTCTTATTGGCCGACGCTCTGGGACAACCTGACAGACTGAGAGGAGCAGCTGATCAGGATCAGGCTCATGCCCACACACACACACACACACACACACCCACCACACACACACACACACACACACAACACTGCTTTCAGCTATACAGTGTGATTCATTTCCCCTCCCCTTCTTAGCGGTCAAGGCAGATGACCGCCCACCCAGAACCTGGTTCTGCTCGAGGTTTCTACCTGTTAAAAGGGAGTTTTTCCTTGCCACTGTCGCATAGTGCTTGCTCATGGTGGGAACTGTTGGGTCTCTGTAAATATAAAGAGTCGGTCTAGACCTGCTCTATATGAAAAAGTGCCCTGAGATAACTTTGTTATGATATGGCGCTATATAAATAAAACTGAATTGAATTGAATATTTGATTAATTTATTCATTGTGAGAGACATTCATTGTGTGGACACAACAAACAAGTTGTCCTGATGTACAAAGATATGGGTCTATTATTCTATCAACCAGAAAACTAAGGATTTACCCAACCACGAATACTACCTGGCTCCAGGTTAGCAGTGTGTAAAATTCATTTGTGGTTAATATGATCAAACACACATTTATTTTGGAATGTGAACCTTGTAAACACAATAATACAGGTCTTACATTTGGCCTCATTATTTCTGTGGAAAGAGTGATTCAGTGGGGTCTGTTTCCAAACCCATTTGGATTTAGATGCCGGACAACCCTACGGTGTTTCTTCTGGAGCCCCCTGTTGGCCTCTGAAGGTCAGGGCCCCTCAAGGTCTGGGGCCGCAGGGCAGATGCCTGCTTTGCTCTGTTGGTAATCCAGCCTCTCTACATCAGGGTCAGTTCCCAACGGAAAGGAGAGGCTGTGAAGCACTCGTCCTCCATTTTTCTAAATTGTGTTTGTAGTCGGTTGAACTCATGGTTACTTAGTTTCACCAGTTAACTGGAAACGTAGAATGATCAGTATTGTTGCTATGGTTACCTGCATTTAACATACCTTGAAGGGTATAATGACAGACTGACCTTCAGCCTGTCCACACCTCCTACATACATATACAATAAAACTGTGTTGAATAAATCCTTGAGCACTGACTTGAAGGGTCCCCATATATGACAAACCACTATGAACCAATCAGAAATGAGTATTTTGTGTTGCTATAGTATAAACTGACTGCCTCACAGTCTGCTCTCTGCGTGCTGAAACTGTCAGATTTTCAGGTTACCTGCGGTGTGTCAGGAAACTGCCGTTAGCGTGTCCAGAGCCATCGCAGCCTGGCGTGGGGCAGGTCGGGCCCTCGGTCTTGAAGGCCTTCCAGGAGAAGGGAGTGCCATTAAGAAGACCTTCCTTCTGCCGGCGTGCTGCCAGCGGACAGCCGTAGGCACTGCGGTGGGTGGCATACTTCCCACTGATGTGGCCCAGACTGTCACAGCCAGGAACTGGACACCTGGCGACCAGCAGAGAGCGTCAGTGTCAAGAGGCCAGCACAAGATAAACGCATCCATATCAGTTTGGTGTTTGAGTTGTAGTTAACAGTTAGAATCAAACGTCTCTGCTGCGTGAAATGTATGATTTATTGCAAATAAAAGAATTAATTAAATATTTTTAATGGATTGTTAAAAAATAAAATGCTTCACAATTTAATTCAATCCTTCAGTTCTTTCAAAATAAGCTTATTTTACTTCCCATTTACTTTAGACTGAGTCTTCTTTTCTCACATATTTTCTCAATAGTACAAATGTATCATTGATCCATTTTCCATTGTTTCCTACTCAATACATCTATATATCAGTACATCTATATATCAGTACATCTTGTGGCAAACCAGGGGAAACAGCCAAGCCAGTCCAGCACAGGAGATCCCCAGGCATAGGTTGGGGGAGGTGAGAGAGTTTTATCTAGTTCAGGTATTGCAGTCTCTGGGCACATGGCATTGGTCACACCTGCAGCCCATCAGGTAATCAGGGGAGGCAGCTACTCACCAAGCTGCCAGACAGGTTGAACAAAGGACTGAGCAGAAAACATCACTGAGGTTTTTTTCCACCCTGAGGCTGGCAATGAGATTATCGGCCCAGGAAAACCAACCTGATCTTCCTTACCGCGGGGGACCGGAGGGGTCCCCACAAGGGTAATCACAAACACTTACCGCTCTCTCTGCTCTACTCCACAGGATGGTGGGACAACCCTTCGTTGAGAAAAGGCTAAAAGGACAAAGACCCCCTCCCCTCTCCCCTAAAGTCTTTCTTAAAGGACACTTTATGTCTCATGTCAACTATCTCTGAGTCTCCTATTTTATTGTGAATCTTGCCTCTAAGTCCCCTGGGTTGCCACAATCTATATATCAATACATCTATTAGAATGAGGCAAACCTATATGGTGGATATTGATTGACAGAACAGCCCACGTCTGTGTGACTATGGTTTTAATCTAAATGTGAAGCTGTGTATGTTGCTGTGCTTCCAGCTGTGTGGAGATGTGAACTTTGTCCTGAGCGGCTGCACTAAAGGAAAGGATGAATGGTTGAGATATGTCTTGTGTATGAATGGTGCTAAATGAAAGGTCAGGAGGTCACCAAACTTTAATTTTATGAATGTTTCTCGACTTGACAGGAAAGGTGGTGGTGTTGCTGAATAGTGAATAGACTCAGACCTGAGCTTCAGCAGCCACATCAAGGCAATAACTAAATCAGCATTTTATCATCTCAAGCAAATAGTAAGGCTTGGAGGTCTCATGTCCAGACAAGACTTAAAGAAACTCATGCATGCCTTCATTTCCAGCAGAGTGGACTATTGTAACGGCCTCTTGTCTGATCTTCCCAAAAAGACTGTCAGACAACTTCAGCTCATTCAGAACGCTGCTGCCAGAGTTCTAACAAGAACTAAGAGAACTGAGCACTTTACTCCTGTACTTAAATCTTTACACTGGCTTCCTGTTACTTATAGAATAGATTTTAAAGTGCTGCTGCTAGTTTATAAATCACTCAACAATCTCGGACCAAAATACATCTCTGATCTCCTTGAAGAATATAAACCCAATAGGGCCCTTAGATCTTTAGGAAGCAGTCAGCTGGTAAAACTTAGTCAGAACCAAACAGCTGTGATGCTGCTCACAGATGGAAACAACTTCCCAAAGATCTCAAATGCGCCCCAACTTTAGCCACTTTCAAATCTAAAATCTAAATAAAAACCCTGCTGTTCTCCTGTGTCTTTGCATGACTGGTTTCTCTAATGCACTTTTATTTCCTTTGTTGCATTGGCAACTTACATCTTATTACTGCACTTTAACTCTCATTTCATTTTATCTCATTTCAAAATTTCATTTTATCTTAATTGATTTTATTCTTATTGTTTTGAATGTCTAATGTTTTTCTTTGCCTATGTAAAGCACTTTAAATTGCCCCTGTGTTTGAAATGTGCTCTATAAATAAAGCTGCCTTCATTATCTATAACTCTGATCATCTAACAGCCGTGGGACTGTGTTGGTAAGAGCTAATGAGCTACTGTTGCTCACCTCAGCAGCTCAGAGTCTTCCTTGTCATCCTTGGTGGGGGTCAATTTGACCCCACCTTTCTTGGCTCGGGGGCATCCGGACAGACTGGCAGAGATAAAGAGAGAGGGAGCATCACAGTCTGTACAGAGTACATGACGGGACAGCAGGGAACAGGAGAGGAGCTCCTACCTTCTATGTGAAGCGTAGTTTCCAGTGATGTGGCCTGATCCGTCACAACCTGGAGTCGGACACCTGAGACACACACAGACGCTCTTTCACTCCACAGCTTTACATTAGCAGCAGACTGCAGGCAAAAACCAGTTTTCCTCACTAAATAAGTAGGGCTCATTGTTTTTGGTTTTGATTGTTCAATAATGGACTTAATGATGATTGATTTAGACTATTTTCTATTAGTGTTAAAAGGAGAGCAGGGACAGAGCTGTAGCTGCAGACTGAGTGCTCAGTGAACATGTTGGAGGTGAGAGACAGGAGAAAGCAGACATACTTTAGTTCAGCTGTGTGGGCAGCCATGAGGGTCCGAAGTGATTTATCAGCAAGAGGACAGCCTGACAGACTGGAAGATAGTTAGAGAGAGAACGTCAGAAAACCAGACTGAGAACAGGATGTCTGAGTATGAGTGAAGGAAAGAGCCAGAACCTGAACTGGACTACAGAGCCAGGACAGGACTGGGCAGCGCACACACAGGGAGGACAGGAAGTATTTTACTATCTGATCTCTAAAGTCAGAGAGAGTGTGTGTGTGTGTGTGTGTGTGTGTGTGTGTGTGTGTGTGTGTGTGTGTGTGTGTGTGTGTCATCTCATGGTATCAGGTGTAAATGAAACGCAGTTGATCTGAAAGGCCTCTTTAGTTCTAATGACAGGTGGGAAACCCTCAGCAGATGGTCCATACAGTGACCACAGATGAGTGTCGTGTTCACCTGGTCAGGTGTCTGAGCCAGTTAAGGTGCTGATACTGTTACAGTAGCTCTCTCATTACAACTGAAGAGGCCGTTTGAATTCCAGCAGATTATTTTACTGCATTGTCATCTGAACAGCTGACACATCTCATCTCAAACGATTTGGACTCTTTAAAGAGAACTGTGGGGAAGTTCTTCCAACTATAAGAACCAAGGCCTTGTTTGTATTTAGAACATATCTAGACTTCATGTTCATACTAAATTTTCTTCATGGGGTTGAACAGAAGAGAGCAGCCTGTCTGTCATGACTCTACTCTGAACCGGCAGCCTACAAATCATGTACATGCAGGATTTGGGTGCAAAAATATTAATTTGACTAATTGATTTATTTGTAATATCAATGTGCATCAAGGATCCAGCCAGCCTCTGTACAGGATGTAGGGACAGAGGCTTTTATAGGCTTATATGCTCTTATCCACCAGCTTTCCAACTTCCAACATATTGTACTTAACACAGCTGCACACTTTGCCTGCTTGTGGCTTGTTTGAGCAGAAAATGGACCTGTTGTGATCCAACACTTACAGTAACTACACCTACAGAACTACTGTACCTACATTCATTAGAAAGTGGCGCTACTGAATGACAAGTCGTGGGGCAGAAATCTAACGTGGCAGGACTCTGTACTGGTGAGTACTGGCTTTATTCAAGCTCTGTATCATGCTTGTCTAAATTTCCACACCTGGAATCAGATTTGTTGAGTCTTTCCAGGAAGAAGGATTTAGTAGAACTTGTAATTTTGCCGACTTTTTCCAGAAACAAATCATCAAACTGAAAAAAAGCGGTAAAATGTCCAAAATCACTCCCCTTTTCCTTCCAGTCAGAATCAGTGTTTGGAGCAGAGGTCAAAATAAAATTATACTTCAACCTCAACAAATCTGTTGTTAGTGCAGTCACACCATTGATTTGTAAAGTAAACATACTGCTTATCATTTCCCAGTCAGAGTGCAGGTCTTACCTTCGATGTGATGCGTAGTTGCCAGTGATGTGTCCACTGCCATCACAGCCTGGGGTGGGACATCTAGGACACACACTCACAGATCAGTCCAGTGCCTCTGAAGAGGGTCATTACACTGACGTGCCACAAACAACACTACAGTATAAACTGGCTTTGTTCCACAATTTAGGCTTTCAGCATTGAATTTCACTTCACGTCATCTGAGATGGAAACATTAAAGAGTTCACATCAACCAACGGCTCCAGTCTGTTGTGTCACGAGAGGTGGGCATCAGTTAATACAAGCTACAATTACACAAACTACACAAACTTACACAAGAACCTCTTTTTTGCTGTCTTTAGGCTGAAACTTGACCTTGAAGCTGGTGGCGGTGACTTCACCGGGGTACTTCCTGTCCTCCAGGTTCTCCTGGTCCTCTTCCTCACCATCAGATGAGGTGTATGAGGGAGCTGTGTACTCCACCTGAACAAAGGTAAAAACATCAGGTACCCACAGGTACAGCGTGATAACTCTGACACAACATCATCATCACTTTCCTCACAGTCATTTCAGTGTTCAGTACCTCTTCGTGGTCTTCCTCTTTGACTCCACTTGGTTTGGTGAAGTCCAGCGGCCCCTCCCACTCTGGCTGAGTGTGGCCCTGAGGCAAGAAGGCCCCGATGTGTTGAGAGGATGAAGACGAGGAGGATGAAGGCTCTGGAGGCGGCATGCCCTCCCTCTTGGTCTTCTTCATGCTGAGGTCCAAGGTGCCGTTCTCATCTACTTCAATATCCGACTCCTGCAGGTTTCAGATACACAGTCAGTGCAACTGACGTGACCAGAACATCAGAGAACATGATACGCTGTGCACTGATGAACCGGACTTGTCTGAATCAAAGTACCTTGGTGCAGGGGTCCCTGGGCTTGGTGCTGAGGGTCTCTGGTCTCTCCCAGCAGCGGGTGGACAGGTTGAGGATGGCTGTTGCTGCCATGTGGGCTGCTTCTGCATCTTGGCTATAGTCATAACCAGTGGAGGACGAGGCGCTCTTAGAAAAGCTCCCTGACGCACTGTGACTGGGGGAGGAGGCCTTAGGGAATGATTTAGCTGTGTGGGTATGAAGCAGAAGGAATCGACTGGATCAAGAGCAAGAGAGCAGACTACTGTGCAGTGTGTTCACTATGTGTGTGCTACATGTGGCTAACATGACTGCTGCTGGTTAGTTACAGTAATATCAAGGCTGCCTGTTGTGCATTACTCTGTGTGTGATCATAACCTCACAGTAATGTACGGAGCCTGGCAGGAATCACTAAGTCGTGCTTTCATATTACAATCACTTGTGCATGAGAATCAAAAGAAAATAGCATTACTGTAATTTAGCACATTGAAACACATATGTCAAAACCAAAGAAGAAGAATCTGCAAGTGGATCATGCGGGTGAAGTGCGTGGGCCTTACGTTTGAAGGCTTTGGGTGATGTTTCAGTACTGCTGGGGGTCTTTGGAATGAGCATACGCTTTCCAAACACCTGGACATCAAAGCTTGCATAGTCAAAAGACACCTTGGAGTACTTCTCCAGCTCCTTGGCCAAGTTGGCTCGAGGCGTGGTGGTCACCGCGTTGGGCCGGTAGCTGCCATACTGAGGGATCTCCAGCTGTTTCACAAAACACATGGGCCTGGAGGAGAAGCCATTAGTTGTGCATCGTCCCTACAGTGACGTGGACACACCTGTATGTATCTATGCATTACAAGCTGAACTGGAACACTTGGCTTGCATATCTCACCTGAGCACTCTGTCAGAGTTGGAGGAAGCTTCGCTGGCTGAAGCCTGTAAATGAACCTGCTTGTCCTGGGTCTTATTCAGCTTAGCTGCTGCTGCGAGGGGACAGCCGGACAGACTGACAGGGAGACACATCCAGATGTTTGCATTTACAGTAATAATAAAGTAATATAAAACCTCTCATGAGCAGACAGACGGGAGTTCGAAGTATTGATAAGCCTTCTAAAGACAGTGTAAGTATTTGTTAGTAGTATCAGATGAGATTGGTTCTACTTCTACTCAATATTTTGTGCAAATATACTATCTTTATTTTTGATCATTTCCATGCTATTTATTCTAGATTTGACTCCAAAGCTACATTTAGACCATTACTGACAATTGAAATGCTGCCTAACTATAGACTATATACCAACACCAATGTATGACACCATGAAATCAGAACAATGAGGAAAATCCTCAAAATACCCTCAAAACTCAAAATACATAAACTAATAATTCTTGTCTGTATGAGACAGAAACAGTGTGTGTGTGTGTGTGTGTGTGTGTGTGTGTGCGCGCTCTGTGTTTCTTTAACCTGCGGTGTGTGTTGCGGTTACTGTTGACATGGCCTTGGCCTGTGCAGCCAGGAGTTGGACACTTCAGGACGTTCTCATGCATGGCCAGAACTACAGACACACAGCAGACACACACTCAGGTCAGTCTGTTTAGTTCACAAGCAGTAATAAGAGTGTTTGTGAAACGCACACAGTAGTGGAAAAAGCAGTAGTGGCAATAAAAGTAGTAGTATTAGTATGACAGAAGGAAGTAGTATGGTAGTACTGGTAATAATAATATAACTTTAGCTGACTAACATCAGCTGCAACTATCAGGAGAGGCCCATGTGCCCACTGGTGATGTGTACTCACTCTCTGGAGGGATTCTGTCTTTGTGAGGACATCCAGACAGACTGCGATGGTGAGGGTACAGCCCAGTCACATGACCTGTCCCATCACACCCTGGGGTCGGACACTTCACTTCCTTCTTGTCTGAATACAGGAGGGTGTGATTCAGATGGTAGCAATAATGGATTAAAGCACATCAGTAAGTAGAACAGACAACATCTGGTTCTGACCCAAGTAACACCAGAAACACTGATGAAACACTTTTTATTATTAAAAGCAGCTAATGTGCTATGATGTACGATGATGTACTATGCATTTAATAGTCATACTTCATTAAGCCTCAGGATACATTTTCATCAGCAGCAGCTCTGTTCATGACTTTCATGAGCTCTGTTCACACACAGTTTTTACTGCTAAACACAGTGTTCATGTGCCCAGAACATGATCTGATGTCAGATATATCCAGCTTTTTGGTATTGATCCTATTGACACAAGTATCAATGATGAAAGACCTAAAGTATTGGTAGTATTGATAGTTTAGTCATCGATCCGCCCACCTCGAACTTGTACCAGTAGTGGAAGAATGGGAGCCTGTGGGGAGTTTACATTCATCATTGGTGGACATTTTATTGGATGATTCCTGTAGTTCCTGTTCGTGTAGACAATGTATTTTCACTACTTTTAGAGCCAAGAAATAAACACAACTAAAATGTTATTCCCAGCAGTGTGGAGAGTCACTGTGTGATTATAACAGCTTCAGCTAATGCAGGGAAACATTTAAAGACAATCTCACTGAAATAAAAGTGCAACTTCTTTTTGATGCTCTGGAGGAGTGGTGACTCCTGTCTATGGCCCTGGTGTCACTATAGTCTTACTGGTCTTGGATTTTTATTAAAATTGAATCAACAAATATATACAAAATAAATGGATTTGCTGATGAATATAATGATTTAACTGAATATAATAAACGTCTAATATATATCTGTTCCATACTGCTGCTGAACTGTAGGAACAGTAAGTGTACCTTTGCTGTAGTGGGCGGTGCGGCGGGCTGCAGCAGCAGCAGTGGTGGTGGTGGCGGGCTCGGAGCTCCGGATGGAGGTGCTGTATGGATTGTAGTCCGGGGAGCTCCGGGCCTCCTGACCCCCCTTCACCTCCTCTGCCTTCAGGGCGATGGCCTGCTCCAGCAGCCCCAGGTTCCCCCGAGTCATATCCCAGTTCTCTGAGTCGTCCGTGATTCCTGAGCCCTCTGAGACACGATCCTGCTCCTCTCCTTCTTCCTCCTCCTCCTCCTCCTCTTCTTCCTCCTCTTCCTCCTCCTCATCATCATCCTCGTCATCATCCTCCTCAGAGCGGACTTCTATAACCACTGTGGTTGGAGAAGCTTTTTTGGAGTCTCGGTCTTCCTCTTCCTCCTCCACCACCTCGCCTGCTTCCTTGCCCTGCCTCTCGTCCTCCTCTTCCTCTCTCTCCTCCTCCTGCTCTTCGTCCTCCCCCTCTTCCTCAGTCATGGGGGTGCTGACCTTTTCTTCCCTGAGTGACACCTCGGCTTCAGATCCCTGAGTGTGTGGACTCAAAGTGTAAGGAGTGTCCACCTCTTGGTGGACCTCCGTCTCCTCTCCCTCCTCCTCCTCCTCCTCCTCTTCTTCATCCTCCTCTTCTTCCTCCTCCTCTCCCCGTTCCTCCCTTTTACTCTGCTCCTCAGTTGATTCTTTGGCCTGATGGTTGTAATCTCCACTGGAGTACTGGTGATCAGAGTTTTCCTGGCTTATCATCTGTCTTTCTGCCTCCCTCTCTTCTACCCTCTCCTCTTGCCTTTCCTGCTGCTCTTCCTCTTCCTTTTCTTCTTCTTCTGCTTCCTCTTCCTCCTCTTCTTTTGTCTCTTTAAGCTCAGTAACCCCCGTTTCTTCTTCAGGTTGTTCTGATGGCTGCTCCTTTGTCACCAGCTGACCTTCCTCCTCCTCCTCCTCCTCCGTCCCTGTTTCCTCCTGCTGATGATCATCAGTGAGTGTTTCCAGCTTCACTTCCTCACTTTCAGTTTCGTTCTCAGTCTCTGAGGTGACGCTTTCGTTCTTGCCATCTTCAGCTAGAGGACGAACGGTTTCTGTTTCTGTGTCCTCTGTTGTCAGCGGTGAGCTGTCTGCTGTGGATTCAAAGTATAGATGAATGTGATTGTCACAAATGGTTTGTGTTTGTCCACATGGTCACTTACAACTCCACACATGCATAATTGTGACTGATGTTATCTGACTAGTTGAGCATTAATGAAGTGAAGCCTGTGATCTAGCTCAAGTCTGCTGCTGCACTCACAAGACATACTATCCAAACCATCCTTGTCATCATGGTTATGTACTGAAGCCCTCAGCGCTCTGCTCACTTCGGCTGCCACACTGCTCACCTGGAAGCTTAAATGCTGCTGTTAGCATTTCAAAAGCCCCACCCCCATTCCAGCATCCACCTGTAGCCTCTGAGTCTACATCCTCCTAGGGGGGAGTTAGTATCGTCACTTGCTGCTGTGCTGAGCTCAGTGTTTCGTTGTAGGGAGTTTGGTTTGAGACCAAATATCTGCAAAGCTAATGACATTCCCATCAGCCTCAGCAGTGCTGTTTAGTGCTAATTAGCTAATGTTAGCATGCTAACACGCTATAATAACTATTATGGTGACCAAGGTAAACATTACCTGCTAAACATCAAAATGTTAGCATTGTCATTGTTAGCATGTTGATGTTAGCATTTAGCTCAAAGCACCACTGTGTCTAAGTACAGCCTCACAGAGCTGATAGCATGGCTGCAGACTCTTGAAAACCATGATTTTATTTTCACCCTCAGCTGATGGTTTTCAGACAATCTTAGAATCTCATTGTTAATGTAATAATGTTGGTGTCATTATTTGAGCCGGCATGAGAATAATTAGGTAAAGGGAAGTTCCAGCCTGGGGTTGGTATTGTGAGCTGAGGTGTCACAAGATAATTATTGGGGAAAAAAACTCATTGTTCTGCTACACAAATGTGTTTTATTTTTACTGACATTTCTATAATCTTTGCTTTTTGGTGTATTATTAGATAGTTTTAATTCTTAAGGCATCTAACAGTAATTTAAATGAAACAGAATCACACTTTGGTGAACTGGTCTGATGAGAGCCTCCTGACCATGAGGCCCACATATTCTGGTTCTGGTCCTGGTTCTACCTGCTGCTGTGCTGGAATGACAGTTTATCATGGTAACCTTTCTGGTTTGTTTTCACTCACTTTTTATTGACTCCGGCCTGCTTTTTGTTTTGTTTTTCTTCTTCTCTTTGAGGTCTTCTTCTTCCTCCTCTTCCTCCTCCTCCTCCTCTTTCTGCTCCTCCTCGTCCTCTGCTGCGTCACTGTCTGCAGCGAAGCCTTCATCGGCTGCCTGTTTGGCAGGCTGGTTCCTCCTCTTGGGAGCAGACTGGTTCTCCTCAGCCTCAGCCTCCTCCAGCTTCCTTTTCTTCACAATCGGGCATCCCAGCACGCTGAGGACAGCAGGATGTAAGTGTGTAAGTGAAGACTACATAACATTGTGAAATGTAATGAATATTGCAGCTTCTAGATGCCACTAGCAAGACTGTATCCTTGTAGTGTTGTTATATTATATCTCTTTGTGAGATGTGAGATTACAAATACAAAGTTCAGAGGAAAACTGCACACACAGGTCGCTCATTTCACCAGTTATTGAATTAATATGCAGTTATACTTTGAAAATATTGGTTTTACTGACATTCTTATTGTTGACTCAGTTTGCAAATTGCATGACGTCAAATCATTTACTGATTACATCACATACACTCACATTGTAAGTGTTGCTTATAAAGTATTATGGTGCTAGTATTATATAGCCTAAATTATGTTTATGTTGTATGATGCATATTTTTTCTGTACATGTATATGTTGGCTAGATATTCTCATGTCCTGATATGCCTTCATTACACTATACACCGATCAGCCATAACATTATGACCACCTGCCTAATATTGTGTAGGTCCCCCTTTTGCCACCAAAACAGCCCTGACCCGTCGAGGCATGGACTCCACTAGACCTCTGAAGGTGTGCTCTGGTATCTGGCACCGAGACGTTAGCAGCAGATCCTTTAAGTCTTGTAAGTTGGGAGGTGGGGCCTCCATGGATCGGACTTGTTTGTCCAGCACATCCCACAGACGCTCCATTGGATTGAGATCTGGGGAATTTGGAGGCCAAGTCAACACCTTGAACTTGTTGTCATGTTCCTCAAACCATTCCTGAACCATTTCTGCAGTGTGGCAGGGCGCATTATCCTGCTGAAAGAGGCCACTGCCATTAGGGAATACCGTTTCCATGAAGGGGTGTACTTGGTCTGCAACAATGTTTAGGTAGGTGGTACGTGTCAAAGTAACATCCACATGAATGGTAGGACCCAAGGTTTCCCAGCAGAACATTGCCCAAAGTATCACACTGCCTCCGCCGGCTTGCCTTCTTCCCATAGTGCATCCTGGTGCCATGTCTTCCCCAGGTAAGCGACGCACACGCACCCGGCCATCCACATGATGTAAAAGAAAATGTGATTCATCAGACCAGGCCACCTTCTTCCATTGCTCCGTGGTCCAGTTCTGATGCTCACGTGCCCATTGTAGGTGCTTTTGGCGGTGGACAGGGGTCAGCATGGGCACCCTGACCGGTCTGTGGCTACGCAGCCCCATACACAACAAACTGCGATGCACTGTGTGTTCTGACACCTTTCTATCAGAACCAGCATTAACTTTTTCAGCAATTTGAGCTACAGTAGCTCTTCTGTTGGATCGGACCACACAGGCCAGCCTTCGCTCCCCACGCGCATCAGTGAGCCTTGGCTGCCCATGACCCTGTCGCTGGTTCACCGGTTTTCCTTCCTTGGACCACTTTTGGTAGGTACTGACCACTGCAGACCGGGAACACCCCACAAGAGCTGCAGTTTTGGAGATGCTCTGACCCAGTCGTCTAGCCATCACAATTTGGCCCTTGTCAAAGTCGCCCACATCCTTACGCTTGCCCATTTTTCCTGCTTCCAAAACATCAACTTCGAGGACAAAATGTTCACTTGCTGCTTAATATATCCCACCCACTGACAGGTGCCATTGTAACGAGATAATCAATGTTCTTCACTTCACCTGTCAGTGGTCATAATGTTATGGCTGATCGGTGTATATGACACATCTGTACGGGAGGCAGACACCCTCCTCACATTTAAGAGTAGGCTTAAGACTTTCCTCTTTGATAAAGCTTATAGTAGGGCTGACTCAGGTGACCCCTGAGCCACCCCTTAGTTATGCTGCTATAGGCCTAGACTGCCAGGAGACTTCCTATGATGCACTGAGCTCCTCTCTCCTCCTCTCCATCTGTATGCACTCATATCCCATCAATGCTTGTTACTAACTCAACTTCTTCCTGTAGTTGTGTGCTATCTCTCCCCTTCTGTTGCTTTCTGCAGGTATTTCTGCCTCCGGAGCTGTAGAGTCTGGATCTATGGTTGCACCTGCTGCCCCCGTGTTCCTGCTCTGCACCCACTGCTGCTATTACTGTTATTGCTCTTATTATTAGTATTACTATTATAATATTGCTCTTAGTATTATTTCTGTTGGTGTTATCATCAGTACCATTGCCACAGCTATTGCTTTGCATCCCTGTGTGGAACTGTATTGTGCTGCTGTATGTTCTCTTTCTTCCTGCTCTCTCTCTCCCCCTTCAACCCAACCGGTCGAGGCAGATGACCGCCCAACTAGAGCCTGGTTCTGCTCGAGGTTTCTACCTGTTAAAAGGGAGTTTTTCCTTGCCACTGTCGCATAGTGCTTGCTCATGGTGGGAACTGTTGGGTCTCTGTAAATATAAAGAGTCGGTCTAGACCTGCTCTATACGAAAAAGTGCCCTGAGATAACTTTGTTATGATAAGGCGCTATATAAATAAAACTGAATTGAATTGAATCTGTCCACATACTGTACTGTACTTTTGGTCTGGGGCCAGTGAAGGAAATCAAACATCAATGGGATGATATTTTACACAGTAGAAAACCTTTCCTGTTTCAACATGAGTGTCTCACCTTCTATGTCGTGAGTATCTTCCACTGACGTGGCCTTTGCCGTCACATCCAGGGGTGGGACAGCTGCTACTGACATGCAGCAAGACAATTACACACTTCATACACACAATACATACTTGATGATAATCTTCTGTTGAAGCATGACATCACTTACCTTAACTCCTGCTTCGTCTCTTGTCCCATAGCTTCTGACGACACTGAGAGTAAAGCAGCAGAAGAGTCAGTATGCAGAAATAATAGTTGCGCAAGTAAGTATAAAAATGCTTTTATTTTGTGGAATAAATGACTGATTGCACATTTGCCAGTGTGTGCGTGTGTGTGGGTGTGTGTGCGCGCGTGTGTGTGTGTGTGTGTGTGTGTGTGTGTGTGTGTGTGTGTGTACTGACCCCGGATGCCTTTGGAGCGAGTTCGTGTTCGTGTCTCTGAAGTGTCTTGGCTCATCTGAATAACAGAGAGACAGGAAGTGATGAAGAGCAGCACTGATGACAGGCAGACAGACAGACAGGCAGGCAGAGAGGCAGGCAGACAGGCAGACAGGCAGACAGATAGACAGACAGACAGGCAGGCAGACAGGCAGGCAGAGAGGCAGGCAGACAGACAGACAGGCAGACAGACAGGTAGACAGGCAGACAGGCAGACAGATACTTTGATGCTGAGGCTCGTCCTCTCTGGTTGATTGGCTCTCTTCTGGTCCCCCGCTGGCTCAGTTTCTGACCTTTGAAGTCATTTCCTGTTGGATGGAACAGAAACAACCTTTACTGTGAGCTGCTGATCATCTGTTGGCTTTTAGGGTTAGGGGGAGTTTAAAGCTTTCTCTGAGCTCACTGCAGTATTTTTGCTCAATATAGTTATATTTTACTACCCTTAGGCCAACAGAATGACTAAAAGATAAAATGGCTGCCTGGCAGTGTGCAGAAGACTCGGAAATAGCACTGAGACTTTACAGGTATTAAATTCAATTTACAGAAAATATTATTGAACAGTTCATCATTATCCTGTGGAAACCATGTATCTCTTTGTTCATGAATTTTTGGTTTTCAGGTATTTTCAGAACCAAAGGATTAACTGCTTTTTAAATGGTTCAAATATCTAAAAGAACCCTGTAAAAAACTCATTACATTTAAAAAATAAATCAAGGCCTTTTGCCATTTTCTTTCATTAGACAGCAACAAAAAATAATACTTTTATTTTTGCGACAAACAGCTACAGAATATATACACCGATCTTCCATAACATTATGACCACTGACAGGTGAAGTGAAGAACATTGATTATCTCGTTACAGTGGCACCTGTCAGTGGGTGGGATATATTAGGCAGCAAGTGAACATTTTGTCCTCGAAGTTGATGTGCTGGAAGCAGGAAAAATGGGCAAGCGTAAGGATGTGAGCGACTTTGACAAGGGCCAAATTGTGATGGCTAGACGACTGGGTCAGAGCATCTCCGAAACTGCAGCTCTTGTGGGGTGTTCCCGGTCTGCAGTGGTCAGTACCTACCAAAAGTGGTCCAAGGAAGGAAAACCGGTGAACCGGCGACAGGGTCATTGATGCGCGTGGGGAGCAAAGGCTGGCCTGTGTGGTCCGATCCAACAGAAGAGCTACTGTAGCTCAAATTGCTGAAAAATTTAATGCTGGTTCTGATAGAAAGGTGTCAGAACACACAGTGCATCGCAGTTTGTTGCGTATGGGGCTGCGTAGCCGCAGACCGGTCAGGGTGCCCATGCTGACCCCCGTCCACCGCCGAAAGCGCCTACAATGGGCACGTGAGCATCAGAACTGGACCACAGAGCAATGGAAGAAGGTGGCCTGGTCTGATGAATCACGTTTTTTTTTACATGTGGATGGCCGGGTGCGTGTGCGTCTCTTACCTGGGGAAGACATGGCACCAGGATGCACTATGGGAAGAAGGCAAGCCGGCGGAGGCAGTGTGATGCTTTGGGCAATGTTCTTTTGGGAAACCTTGGGTCCTGCCATTCATGTGGATGTTACTTTGACACGTACCACCTACCTAAACATTGTTGCAGACCAAGTACACCCCTTCATGGAAACGGTATTCCCAATGGCAGTGTCCTCTTTCAGCAGGATAATGCGCCCTGCCACACTGCAAAAATGGTTCAGGAATGGTTTGAGGAACATGACAATGAGTTCAAGGTGTTGACTTGGCCTCCAAATTCCCCAGATCTCAATCCAATGGAGCGTCTGTGGGATGTGCTGGACAAACAAGTCCGATCCATGGAGGCCCCACCTCGCAACTTACAAGACTTAAAGGATCTGCTGCTAACGTCTTGGTGCCAGGCGGCAAAAGGGGGGCCTACACAATATTAGGCAGGTGGTCATAATGTTATGGCTGATCGGTGTATGACACAGACATACAGTGTGGAAAGTGCCCGTTGAAACTGGACTAAATTTAAGGGTCAATAAAAGACCATAATAAAAACATATAATTAAATATTATATATATGAATGATAAACAATAATGCTAATTATAGGATATTCAAACATGAAAAATAAGAAAATAAATACAGAAATGACAGCCATAATTATAGGCTATAGATATACAGTATATGATCTTAATGCCCTGTGTAGATGGATCTCCAAAGATACAAAGGCATGTCACAGGACCGGCTAACAGCGGGCAGCGGTGGTCGCCACAGTTGGGATCCTCGAACAGGGTCACGGGCCAGAACAGGTTTACAGTGACTGCATGTCGGAATCTGCCAACATTTACACCAAAACCAAAATGCGGGGATCAAGTAGAGCTGTAGGCCGGGCTGCTCACCAGGACGAGGCCTTGCTCCTCTCATAAACTGGCACACTGACAAAACCCCAAACACACAAAGGCCACCGACGTTCAGTGGTTCACACTTTTAACCCAACCGACTGTATCGACACCGGGCCGCCATTGCAGGAGCAGGGAATAACGACCGACACTAATAATCGGTTTAAAAGCCTGTCTGTCGGACCGAGCTTAAATTCTCCTCCACAAAAGGAAACCCGTCAGAGCGCAGGCTGACATCCGCGGTGGGTTAGTCCACAACTCGTTCCATCACGGTCTCCCTGCTCGGTGTGAAACCCACCATAAGGCCTGCAGCCGAGGCCCAGAAAATACCGACAAACAAGTCGCTTCATGCTCTTTGTCACCGAGACATAAAGCCTTACCTTCCGCTCAGACTACTGCCCTCCCCTCCCCCTCCGCTCCGACATCTCCGGCCTGGCAGACAGACGTTCACTGTCACGATCTACAGAGACCACGACCACAGGAGACCACCAGAACACAGCAGAGGGGACTGGATGAGTGTAACAGCAGCCTCAGACTGAGCCCAGCACCCCGGAGCTGTTCAGCACCCCGGACAGAGCCAGACGAATCTTCAGCACCATGGACAGAAGCCCCGCTGTACTGCCTCCTGTCGGAGCACAGGAGAGCTGCAGCCGGCCGCAGCTCACGGAGGGGCCGCCCTGTTGCCTGGGCTGGGCTGCCGCTCGGCCCGGTCCGGTCTGCCGCTCGGCCCGGTCCGTGGGCTGCTGGAGGCGGACACGGTATCAAGATTTAAAGAACCGCTAAGCAGCTGGAGGACGGGATATGGAGGAGGAGAAGGATGAGGATCTCACCAAACACACTCCTAAAGTCACTTAAAACCAGCTGAGTATAATTGCACAAGTAGTGGAAGTACAAATACTGTAGCAGCAACAGGCTACTGTAGTACTACTACCTACTAGTGGTAGTAGACTATATATATACTCTATACTATATACCAGCTGTTAACTAAACCAACTGGTCCTGTACAATTTTGGTCATCTTCAGCCATACAGCTCTGGGACAAACTCATCATCCAGTCACAGTAGGCCCTACAGTTGAGTACTGCCGTCGAGACCAGCCAACCAGAGAACACAGCTTTGTTTCCTGTGTCCTAGATCAGCCAATAAGAACAGGAGACAGTTGTCCACAATAAAAAAAAAACTCTAAAAGGTAAAGAACAAAGGAAAAAAAAGTATTAATAAACAATTTTCAAACATGAAGAGGTACCTTTATCAATAAATACATTAATTTTATTATTTATATATTTTTATATGATACTAACTGTTGTAAAACATTTAACAATACACACATAGCATTAGCAATAAATACATAAGTAGATAAATATGTGTGAATTAGTTCTGCCCCATATTTCATCTCTGCCAAATACTGAAATATTTCTAACTTTGATGAAACATCTGTACAGTTTTTATAGTAATAAATTCATATGGTGATATACACTTTTCTTCGTTGCTTATAATTTATAACACAGTTACTATATATATTTACAAACGATATGTATACATATATATATAGTGCATTACCACCTACTTCATGTATTTAAAGTGATTATTATTATATAATTGTTATTATATAACACAGCACAACACAACATAACATAATATAACATAACACAACACAATGATACCATTTAGTACTGCAGCGGGTACACTGAGCAGCACAAATATATAAATACACTGAGCGATACAAACCATAACTGCAGTAATAATATTTGTCTGTTGGAAAGACAGTAATTGCCACTTCAGTCCAGCTGGTGGCGGTAATGATAAGCTAGTTTTTCAACCACCAGTAAAGAAGAAGAAGAAGAAGAAGAAGAAGGAACGTGGAAGAGTGGGAAGAAGAGAGAACAGGAAGGTGGTTCTACAGAATTCAAAGGAAAGTAGGCATGATGATGATGATGATTTGGGAGCAACAAGAAACCGTAGAACATGTTATGATTCACTGTCCAAAAAATGAAGCTGAGAGAAGAGAACTTATACAGAACCTTAAAGAAATAAAGTTAAAATTTGATTTACGGGATATTTTACAAATAAACTCTAGGGAAGAGTGTTATCTTTTTTTGTTTCGATATCTTAGGAGAACAAACTTAATAGAGAGAATATGACTTGACTCATTTTATTTAATTTAATATTTTTTATAACTAGGTGTATAGTTAGAGCAAGATCCACACTCCATACCACTTGGTGGCGGTAATGCACCATAACGTTGTTTGCCAACCGCCATAACACCTCAAGAAGAAGAAGAAGAACAGCAGCAGCAGCAGCAGCAGAAACAGTCTGGTAGTAGCAGCAGCAGCAGCAGCAGTAGTAGTAGTGGTGGTAATTGAAGAAGAAGAAGAAGAAGAAGACGACGACGACGACGAAGAGGGAGCGCACTGAATGTATATTGTTAGTGAACTTCTCAGTTTTCCAGACTGTTATCATCAGGTCCGGGTCCGGGTCCAGTCTATGGTCCGGACCGGACCTGCTGCCTCTCTCCTCCTCCACAGCTCAGGTTAGCTTCCCAGCTAGCTAAACACTCAACGTAGCTGTGGTCTGGATTCAGGTGAACCACTATCTTTAACGACAGACAGTCTGACTCTGATTTTAACGAGTAATGAAGTAAGTGAACGGTGGTAAGCTAGATGTTTGACAGCATGTAAAGGTTCCGTGGTTAACGTTATGTAACTTCTGTGTCAGCGTTTACTAAGTTGGAAACGTTAAAGTTAAGTTAGTTAAAGTTATTGATCGCTGGGTGAAATGTAACTTTATAGCCAGGTAGGAGGCCTAAAGGCTGGGCAGGTTTATTAGGAACATCTAGCTCTGTAATAAATCCTCCTTCATGAAGCTTGTAATGTTCAGCTTGTGTTAAAACTGTTTAGAGACGTGTTGGTTCAACTTCCCCGAGGTGTTTCTAATTATTTGTCTAAACCATCATTGTGTTGGAAATATCACTAAATGGTTTATGATTAATATGCAATATTTTTGGTAAAACTGATTAATTGTTAATCCAGTTTTTCAAATATCAGGATTGGTTTCTTCCTCATTTCTAATTTTTATATTTTTGTAAACTGAATATCAGAATCAGCTGTATTGGCAAAGTATTGTATTATATTTTTTGTATCTTTGGGTTTTGGACTCGAACAAAACAAGACATCAGCTTGGACTCTGGGAAGTTGTGATGGGCATGTCTGCTAGTTTCAGAAATGTTATAGACCAAATGATTCACCAGTTAAATGACAACATAATCATAATCATCTGATGTGATATTTTACATATCTATATGCCACCTCTTCTACATATCTGTGGTCCTCACCGTTAACCTGTGTACATTTTCTGGCATCGTATATATTTTGGAGTTGCACCTTATTGATGATCTTTATTGTTTAATATATTTATATAATATAGTCTATATATTTGCACTCTTTACTACTTTGTACTAATTTGCCGAATTGTCCACAGTGACATGCAGTTTTGGAAAAGATAATAGTCATGAATTTATTTTATTTAGTCATAGGTTGATGAAGGTTATAATACATATGGTAACTGTGTGTGTGTGTGTGTGTGTGTGTGTGTGTGTGTGCTTGCAGCTGCAGGATGGACATGTCCATCAGGCTAGCAGTCTTGCAGCAGCTGGCTGAGAGCTGTGGTCTCAGTACAGTCCAGCAGGGCCTACAGCAGGTCTGGAGGCTTCTGCTGCTCTGCCTGATCTGCAGACTCAGCTTCAGACTGGGTGAGCTGCACTGACTGTATCTCTGCTAGTAGGAGCCGTCACAGGGAGGCTTGTCTTACCTGTTTTTGTTTTTTCATAACATACACATTTATAACACCTGGCTGGAGTCAACACAAATTCAACAAGCTGTGATGTGATGAAACACATTTCAGTTTGAGCCTCATTAGGGACACTACAGGCCGCTGGACTTGTGATTGTAATTCAAAGTGTTTTCCTGCTTGGGTTCATCAGGAGGTGTGTCCACTGTGAAGCATGTTTTGTCGGTGTTGGCTGGGATGTACGGCCTCTTCCTGTTCTTTGAGCTGCATATGCTGTGGGTGCTGTTGCTCAGCGCACTCTGTTACCTGGTTCTGCTCCTCAGCCGACACTCCAGCAGCAGAGGCCTCTTCCTCTCCGTCGTCATCCTCATCTACCTCCTCATTGGGTGAGAAAACACAGCTTGTCCTGGATTGTGCCCATCGAGGCAGTATTCAATTCAATTCAGTTTTATTTATATAGCGCCATATCATAACAAAGTTATCTCAGGGCACTTTTTCGAGTAGAGCAAGTCTAGACCGACTCTTTATATTTACAGAGACCCAACATTTCCCACCATGAGCAAGCACTATGCGGCAGTGGCAAGGAAAAACTCCCTTTTAACAGGTAGAAACCTCGAGCAGAACCAGGCTCTATGTGGGCGGTCATCTGCCTCGACCGGTTGGGTTGAAGGGGGAGGGGGGGAGCGGGAGAGAGAGAGAAAGAGAACATACAGCAGCATAATACAGTTCCACACAGGGATGCAAAGCAATAGCTGTGGCAATGGTACTGATGATAACACCAACAGAAATAATACTAAGAGCAATATTATAGTAGTAATACTAATAATAAGAGCAATAACAGTAATAGCAGCAGTGGGTGAAGAGCAGGAGCACGGGGCAGCAGGCGGCCGCAACCATAGATCCAGACTCTACAGCTCCAGAGGCAGAAACACCTGCAGAAAGCAACAGAAGGAGAGAGAAAGGGGAGAGAAAGCACACAACTACGGGAAGAAGTTGAATTAGTAACAAGCATTGATGGATATGAGGGCGTACAGATGGAGAGGAAGAGGAGGAGAGAGGAGCCCAGTGCATCATAGAAAGTCTCCCGGCAGTCTAGGCCTATAGCAGCATAACTAAGGGGGGGCTCAGGGCTCACCTGAGTCAGCCCTACTATAAGCTTTAT